>VZRR01007849.1:761971-840743 GCA_013398015.1 Oreocharis arfaki | reverse complement strand
GGGAAAGACTTCTTCTCCCATCAGGCAGTACCTGTCCGGTACCTGGTCCCCCACTCCTCCCCTTCCCTCTCCCCATTGGTTGTTGTATCCCTCTGCCTTCCCCCTGCCCCTTGCCCCCAGGTAATTGGTTGCTGGTGCTCTGCCAGCCCCCTTTCTGTTACCCCTTATAAGCTTGTACACGAGGCCTGCTCGGCCTCTTCGCCTCTGATTCCTTCGGAATAAACCTTTCGGAACCCATGGGGAGAGCCCTCCACGCTCCTTGCTCCTGGTAACACCTGAGCTATCCTGGCCTGGGTGCGGGGCTGTGTCTCAGTGCCAACCATCGGCACGGGTGCTGGAAGTCGGCCTGCGAGGTGCCGAGCTGCACCCCCAGGGCATCCCTTGCAGGGGATGCTTTCGGGTTAAAGCGGCGATTTCAGCCACCCCACAGCACCCCGCATCACTGAACTTGCACTGTCAACATAAAACCTTTGCTGTTACAGAATGAGAAGTGAAGTGGGAGGTGGATGATGGGTAGGGCAGGTCTGTTGCCACAGAGATAATTCAACTCCTGGTCAGGTGAACACAGAGTAACAGTGTATTTAGGAGAGGCAAATCTGACGCAGAGCGAAGTGGACTCAGAGAAGCATCATAAGAAAGATGGAAGATTTTAAACTATATACTTGCAATGAGAGACACAGGGAGCTCTGGCACACCGGGTAAAGAGTGTTCGAATGGCATGTTAACAGTCTGTAAGAGACTGCAGTCAGGATGGACATGGGAATATTTTTACACTAGATTTGCCATTTTTTCTAAAAGAGATGCTTTTGTTCAGGTGCAGCTGTTAGACTTGAAGCAGAAATAAATACAGGCAAGTCCTTCAGCATTGTAATGAAGGCAGTGAGAGCAGACTATCGCAGTAGTCTCTTGCCCTTAAAATCCATGAAAAAGTAATTTAGTAAAAGGAGTGAAAAACCAATCCCTGTTTAGGCACACTTAATTTGGTCTACATCAGTTCAGATTAATGCTATGAGAAAAGTTAAGTCAATATAAACCAGATTTAGCACCAGTGTAACTACATCAGTGGGCTGCTGCACCTTTAGTTAAATGTAAGCATGAAAAGAAGCTGGGGAATACAGCCCCTGACATCTCCAGAGCTGGGTGTTAATACACTGCTCTCAAAGATTTACTGTAGAGAACTCCAGACACATTATTTAATATGTCAGGGCTAGTCCCATACCCTACAAATTTCTCAGTCCACCTCAGGGTGGTCCAGGTAGGGAAACATTGAAGTGATGACTATTTTAAGTGGCAGAATAGAACCAGAGAGACAAAGGTTACCTGCATTCTCTTAGCTGTGCTGGAATCAGGAGCAAATAGATTTAGAGTGCTAAAACCGACTAAATACTTCCAGCTGCAGTATATGGTGATAAGGAACTTACTCTGATTTTACGTATTTTGATTCCTGAGTCTTAAATCTGAAAATAAGCTATAATTGACGTAACCATAATTATACACAGCAGGCAAGATTCTTTAATTGATTTATGAATTAACTTCCATATCATTGGTGTATCTGCGTTCCTTAACTGATCATATGGGTTTTTTCATGTCCATAATGGGAAATATTAATTACCTTCATGCACTAGGAAGGATAATGCTTAGTCCTGGAATAATCTGAGCAGATACATTAAACACTTGTCTGCTCAGAAATTCATCCCACATCCATCTGTGCTCATTAAATCATCAAATTTCTCAGAAGTACCAAATTATATTTTTTTTAAAACAAATTACAGTTTTCAAACCACTTGTTCTTTTCACATCTGGCAATGGAGCAACTTGCATTCAACGTCACTCAGCTCCATATTTTGCTTGTTTGCATTTTGGTGCATTTCATCTGCACAGTAGGAGCAATTCTCTGAGAAAGAAAAGGGAGGAGAGGGAAAAAAAGGTTAGATAAACAGATTCAGATGCTGGATGAAATTTTAAAAAGCTGCAAAGCATTTCAGTACACTTAGCTGTACTTGGCTTTCTGTCTCCCAACGCCCATCTGTGCACATAGAAACAGAGCACTGAAAGGTTGGAAGAAGTAGCACATTCCTTAATATTTACGGCATTCAAAATGAGGCTCATGCAGGCAGCAGAGCACCGCTACTTTTCCTGTAGAGGTTGGCTTGCAGCTCCAGCACTCGCCACATCCAGGTTACTGATCAAACCCAGTGCACCAAGAGGTGCATTAATGGGCTCTGATTGCTTGCAGCTCACTCACTATTTAAGGGATGAATTGCCTATTCTGCTGCCTGAGAGTGCAGACCTTTCTGGGAGTTGCAGCCAGTAGACCAAAAGGTAAAGCTTCACCCTCTTGGAGGTGCTGTTAATGTTTATACTCTCAGTTTTTTGTTGGTTTTTTTGCTTGTTTGTTTTGGTTGGTTTTTTTTTTTGTATACAGAGAGGAAAACAATTTTCTTCTTCTTGGTATTCCAAAGCCTGGCTATGGATGACTGGATTAGGAAGGAAATTGCTCCTAGCTTTCCTGTCATTTAGGCTTCATATTTGTCTGGTTTGCTGGGATAGTCAGAGCCCATCTCTGCCTTCTGGGTGTAGTTCCCACTATCAGTTTATAAAACCACATTCCTTCAGCTGCTCTCTGCCATAAAGTATCCAGCAGTCCAAGCAGCAGAGGAGAGAAATTTCCCAGGTGGTGTCCTTGTCACCTCACGTGGCAGTGATTGGCTGCCAAGTGAAAACCCCATCAGGCTGTGTGTGCCCCACACACTCTTTTCCACCTACTGCTCCATCCAGTTTCTGCTGGTGCGAGAAACGGGACCAGTACAGGGACACACTGTGGTGAGGCAGGCACTGCGCCAGAGCCTTGCCCACATCCCACCGACGCTGTCGGCTCACAGGAGGGGTGTGCTGTGTGCCTGGCAGCACCAAAACAAAATACTTTCCTTGCCACCCCCTTCAAGAAAATGTGCCTGTACATGAAGCAAAACAAGAGAGTTGAGTGTGCATGTGTGTGTGCGTGAGTCATGTTCCCCTCGCTGCCTGGCACTGTTCCCAGAGGCGAACCTGAGTAAAACATGTCACGCGTTGTTGACTCTTTTATAGTAACTGGCACTAACTCTGCCATGTTGTATTGTGATAAAGCAGCTGTGGCCAGACTTACTGTCACGACTGGCATATCTGTACTGTGTTTCTATGCTTTTCATGCAGCCCTCAACCAAGTCATATCCACAACAGTGCAGATTAAGATGGGAACAGAAAGTTTGACCTTTAAAATAGATCCCTCCATGTTTCCATGTATCTTTCTACAAATCACTGCCACTTTAGAAACTGAGCTCCCAATTCAAGGAGGTATTCAAGCATGTGCTTAATGCCCATTGACTTCAATTTTGCCGTGCTCATATGTCTTCTTTGCCAAAAAGGAAAGCAGAAGAAGGGTTCTTTTCATTCCTGGGAAGTTATACTAGAGAAATGACCCAAGGAGTGATTTCTGACTGAACAGTGACATGTATGCACATGTTTAAGTGCTTCTCTGAGTAGGGATACCTGCCTTAGGACTGGGAAATTAGAATCAACCATCTCAGAAATTGAATCCTGAGATATTTCCAGCAGAAAGGTAAAAGACCCAACTGAGACATGTTCTTCGAAGGCTGCTGATTCAGACACCCTCCTGTGAAGAAGCAGGTTTTGTCTTGTAGTGTGCAGAGGTGCTTTGCAGGTCCTGCAGTTTGCCAGTGAAAGGATGAAAAAACACAACTCCACTGGTAAACAAGAGCAATGGCTAGCTGGGGTGGATGCTCCATTGGCACTGATTATCCATTCCCTCCAAAACTAATTGTATATCCCTAATGCATAAGAGACCTGATGGAGTCACAGGACTGGACTCATGCAACCTGTCTATAGTGTATCATACTTTGAGAAACAGGAACTTGCATTAAGCATCCAAATTCAAGCACTCTAAATGGGATCAGATTGGAGGTTAGCCCTGAAGACCTAATTTGCCTCGTTGCACATTTTTTTAAGTTGCTCCAGTTCCATCAGTGTCCTGAATATACATATTTACTCAGTGAATATTTTGTTTGGTTTTTTTTACAGTGTCCAGGCCTGAGTTCAGCCCTTAATTACTGATCACTTCTGATCAATGCTGTTCAGTGCCTGCCTGCACACTGACAGAGGGCCTGTATGAGTCATTTAGACCAGACAGGACTCCTACGCAGCCAGTGTGCATGAGATGAGTCTCTCTCTGTGGAAAGTGTAGCACGAGGCTTTGCAGCTGGAGGAGTCAGAGAAGCCACTTTCCCCACATCTGCACTACTCAGTGAATTTCATCATGGTCACTTGCTAGAGATATTCCAATCTCTGCAAAAGGTGGGGTGGCTCCCATGTCAGAGCCTTGACTCACATCCAGAGCAGCATCTTGTGCACTAAATAAAGCAGGCGTTCTATAGGAAAAATAATATGCAATCATATAATGAAAGATTATATTGCAAGGCAGCAGAAGTAAAGTCATGGGCAATTTTATTTGCCTGTTTCTTCATCTCAGATGCATGAGTGTGAAACACTCGTGTTCTTTTAAGGCTGTAGATGTCTTTTGTGTCTACACACATGATATTTTTAATCATTTTGCTTCTTTAAAAGAAATAAAACCAGAACTTCCATCATATGACATGTGTTTGAGGTTAGGAGTCTTATTTGCACTTTCCAGATTTCAGTAGGAGTAGCAAATGGAGGGCTGGGTGGGAGAGGTGTTTCTTTTGACTGTGAAAACAAGTGCTATGAAGACAGGGGACAGTGGGATTGCAAGGTCTTTGCTGGCAGCAGAGGATAAACCTATTCCCAGCTCTGTGAGATAATTGCTGCCAGAGTGCCCATCCCACCCTCAGCCCCAGTGCCAGCCTCTACTGATGCAGTCTCCTACTTCTTGTGATGCCATGTCCTCCCCCAGGTTCCCTCCCACCAAGGCTTTTTGGTCTCCCAGACTCACCTCAGCAGAGCTTCCCCCCTCAGCAGCCATACTCACACCTTCTATCGGGGCTTCCAGTTTTCATCACAGTCACATTTCTTCCTCTGCTCACAGTTTTTCTCCCATCAGCCTCCCGCTTCCTCCACCTCATCCCTTACTCTACCCCACTCTCCAGCTCCTCGGGGTTTCTCTGCCCAGGCAAAACCCACCCCCGTCCTTGCTGATACTACTTGCAGCCTCTCCTCACGTATTATCTCTTGGGCACAAAGGACCCTTCCCAGGCCACTGCCCATCGTGGACAGTGGCTTCCAGGGATGAAGTGCTCAATCCAAGGATGCCACAGCAGCCAGTAGTGGGGATGTCCAACATCAAGTCTGTCCCCTAAGAGAAAAACACAAGAAGGGCCCAGTGCTAAGAAAGGAAGAAAAATGCAACCTCTGAGGTCCAACAGAGTTAGCACAGCTTGGATCATGAATCAGCAGAGATTTTGCTTTCAGTGCTCATATAAGCCTAAACATGTGCCATTTGGGGGTGGTTTGAATGCTTTTAACCTGGTTGAGAGTGGGTGATTTTCTGAAGGAACACTATCCTTGACAGACCAGTGGAACCACAGGACAGGTCTTTGCTCCCAAATATGGGACACGAGAGCAGTTTGTGGAAGTGCTCGTATGGGTCCTGCTGGTGCTGCAAAACCCCTCATGTTATTCTTAGAAGTGATGAGGCCATTGGGCTGTGTGTTGGACCCTTGGCCTGATACAGCCAACTGCTATGGAGAATTTGGGCCAAAATTAACATTTGGCAGAATTGTACCTATGTAAGACAGATTTACACAATTTACAACAGAAGATACCAAATATTGTTAATAGTAGCCAGAGGTGGTTGCCACACTTGTCATCATAATTGTTGCCCATCTAATTAGCATTTTTGAAAGTGGGTAATTTAGAGGTGTAATGTTACACAGACAAAACTGAGAAGACTGAGATCCATCTAAAATGCCAGGCGACAGTTTGGTATAAGAAAACCTACAATTTTATAGCATCTTCTTGAAAAGGGGACAGAAGGGGAAATAAAAAGGGGAGATATAAATAGAAGTATCCTGGACTGCCTTTTTGGGAGTGAGGGAGGATGTCTGGGAGAAGAGACCTTTTTTGCCAAAAAAATACGGCTAGTAGCTGTCCTTGCAATTCCATTCCAGAGGATAAGCGAGGCTGAGGTGCCACCTGGAGGTGTGGAGGCGCGGCACAGCTCCCTGTGCCAGCGCGGTGCCCAGCTGCTGCCCCTGCAGACTCGCCGGGTTGCCTCTCCTGAGCCCCGCTTCAAACCTCTCATGGGGAAAGGCATCGCATCTTTTTCTGTCTCTCACAGAGGAGTTCTTAACTGATTTGCAAGGTCTTTCATACCTAGTATTTTGTTGTTGTATCAAAAACCTCGTGAGTGCTATCTTGTGAGGTACTGTAGTTAATTGAATTTAAATCGTAGCATTTAGGGTTTCCTGAATGGGAAAAAGTGCCTCATTTTGTAATGCAGTGACTGAGATTTATTTTTCTAGATTGCTAAGAAGGTGCTGTGTAGAACCCCTTTTACAATGGTGGGTGCATTCCTGTCGAGTGTGGTCACCTGCCTCCTCATGTGAACCATTTAGAGACTAGCAGCTCATCACTCTGAGGACGTAGTTTGGCTTTAAAAGAAAGGCTCTGTGCTTTTGGTAGGACACCAGGTGCTGCCGGTCCCAGCTGGGTCTTTAGAGTGACCCTGCCCAAGACATCACCTTTTTCTGAGTTTCTGTTTCCTGACCTGCCAAAATGATCTGTGAGTGCCTCCACAGCACTCAACTAATATTGAGTTCCTGATGCAGAGCTCCGATGTGCTGTGATTGTGCATAAGAGTAGTGAGATCTGAAACTTGGCATCATCTTAGCTGAAATTGTTCCACTCTGATAATTTAATTAATCAACACTGCAGCAGAGTGTTTGAAATAATGTGTGCATTCATTTGCATAATGAGTATAATTGGCAAAGCTTCATAATATAAGTGTAGCAGTTCCACAGATGATAGCTTGATAGACCATTTTCCTGCAGCCAGACAGCAGCACACGTTTCAACCCCTGTTATTTGCTTTTCCACAGAGGAAGGAAGTGACAACTAGATTTATTAACCAAGGTACAGAGAGGATCGGCAAATTTTTGATGGCACTTGAACACGTGTATTTTCCATGACCGTGTTGCTGTGTCAAGATACAAAAGCCATAGTCAGGTATTAGAACAGAACCCCCGCTCCAAAGGGGGTGTAATGCTTTTCCAAGTAATGGGTTGTTTGGCTGTGGAGATGTCCAGAGATTGAGTCAAAGCTGATATTTCCAGTGTCAGGTCAAAGTGGAGTGCCTAGTTTCAGAACTGCAGTCACTAGGCACCTGAGCAAAGTCTGCAAAGAAAATGGGTGACTGCCACTGGAGAGCCCCTTGCTTTGCTACTATCTCACTGGGGATGGCCTCAGGGAGTGGTCCACAGCCTCCAGGGCATGTTAAAGTCCCCAGGGACAGGATATTATCTTAAATAAATACTCACCTTGTTACAGACAGGACTCAGGCATTGGTGGCCAGGCAGCAGTGGTGGATATATTAATGCTCGGGAGATGGGCTTTAGGTAATCAATTGGCAACTTTTAACTATCTTACTATATTCATTACTTTGCAATTAGCAAGACAGTTATTGACTGTTAACCAAATGCCAGATGACTGCAAAAGTGCTGAAGGAAAAAAAACAATCGTGCAGTAGAAATATATTCCCTGCTCTGCACACAAGTGCGTTGATATAAAATGGCCCAGTCTGTGCTCTCAGAAGGACGCCTGCTGATAAGCTCTGAGTGCAGAATAGCTGTATCAGGCTCAGACACATCATTACTTCATTGAAATGAAGTGACACTTGAAAACTAAGTTCCCAGAGAGCCCTGTGAATGGTTCAGGACTGGGGCTCCCCACTGGTTTGGAGAGTGCTTTGAAAGTCACTTGATACCTCTCCATTTTAGCTTCCCTTCCAGGTTTGGGGGACCCAAAGTACATTCTCAAGAAACATTATAGGAAGAAAAATGTGAACTGCTTTAGCTAACATCTGCTGGTTTCACGGGCAATGGGAACATTGCAAACCCCGTTTTTCATCATCAGTGGACAAGGGAAGAGAGTGTATCATATATCTGGACGTCTGTAAGGTCTTTGACATGGTCCCTCACAACATCTCTCTCCACATTGGAGAAGGATGGATTTCATGGGTGGACTGTTTGGAGGATAAGGAAGTGGTTGAACAGTCACATCCAGAGGGTAGTGGTCAATGGCTCAATGCCCCAATGGGCATTGGTGACAAGTGGTGTCCCCCAGGGGTCCACAGTGGGACCAGTGCTGTTCAATATCTTCATCAATAACATAGGTGGTGGGATTGAGGGCACCCTCAGGAAGTTTGCAGATGACACCAAGCTGACTTAGGCAGTTGACACACAGGCTCTGAGCAACCTGCTTGAGTTGAAAATGTCCCTGCCCCTGGCAGAGGGGTTGAACTAGATGACCAATAAAGTCCCTTCCAGCCCAAACTGTCCTACCATTCTGTGATGCTATGATGTTCGGGTGGAGCAGATACAGAGCTGAATACGACATGTTACAGCAGAGATGCAGCACTAGGATAAAGCAGCCAAGTCCTGGCACAGGCTCAGCACACAGCTGGGAGCAGGGACACCATGAGTGGTCCATCCATTTGACAACACGTTCCTGCTTTCATGGACTGGCTCCAGAGTACCTCCTGGTCATTTCTCCAGCCAAGCTGGCCAGAAATTTCCATCTTACTCAGTTTTAGTAGAAAATGTAGCTGCGTTGCATACAACCAGTGTGCGAAAATGTAACTTACTGGTATTTCCAAAAGTTTTTCCTAAGATCTGTGGTACTGGTGGCCCGCTGCTCCCATCGGGTGCAGACTAACCAAGTCTTTGCACTTTTTTCTCCAAAGGTACCGCGTTGTGGTCCCATACCCACCGCAGAGCGAGGCGGAGATCGAACTGAAGGAAGGTGACATTGTGTTTGTGCACAAGAAGCGGGAGGACGGCTGGTACAAAGGGACGTTGCAGAGGAACGGCAGGACGGGCCTCTTCCCGGGGAGCTTTGTCGAGAGCTTCTGAGGACGAATCGCCGCTCTCTCAACTGAGGAGCTTTCAGGGGAAACTGCATAGCACAAGAAGAGACAACGAAGAGAAACTGGACTGATAACCACTGCCATTTTTATTTCCAAAGACTTCCCCCAGGCCCTTCAGTCTGCAGCTCTGGAGACACAGTGCCCCACTGTGCTCCCGAGACCGTGTGCGGTGCATACAGTGGTATGTTGAAGTAGTGCCTTCCACCTGGAATCACAGACTGAAAGGATGCCCATCTGGACTGTAGTAACCTGAACTCTGGCTGTTAACCTTTTGTGTAAATTATAGAGAAGATATCTTTAAAAAAAATTAAGAGGAAAGCTGTTATATTGCTGTAACTTATTTGTCAGAGCTGCAGTGTTCTTATTACTGGCCTATGCAAGATGGATTTGAGAGTTCAAAGAGGTGTGCTAGGAAGCTCTTAAACTGGGATTTTGTTTTTACCAAGGGAAGAAGAAGGGAGGGTGGAGAAAACCTCTGTTAAAAATCAGTGCATCATTGTGCAAGTAAGAATGAGGAGTCCAAAATGTTAATGTCATGCTTTCTATATACCTCAAAGATATGCTGCGCAGGTTTGTCAGTGAGTGTGTTAGTACTCAGAGCCCCACACCACCCCGTGTCCTGGCACTGCTGCCAGGGAGGTCCTGGAGGAAGTATGGCTCCACCATTAAACTGTGGTTATTTGAGCAGAATCCCTTTTGCCTGTCTTCTGCCCGTATTATATGCAGCATGGATTTTTGTCCTTCGGTATCACTTTCCATTGCTTTTTTGTACAACGTACCTTTTTACTGTAAGAATTGCTCTACTTTATATATATTCCTACTAGATCAGACATTTCCTCTTTTTCATACATCTGGTGCTATTTTTTTTAATTGTTAAAAGATTTGGTTAAACAGAGAGGCTGCAACAAGATTTGCATTCAACATACAAAATTAGAAACGTACTGGAAGATTGAGATCAGACTGCTTGTTCTTGCTTCGTAGAGGAAAAGAGAAAAAGCTGCATGGTCACCGATAAATATACCTGGGGGAGCTGCCTGTGCAACACACACGTGCTTGCTCTCTCCTACATATTTAGAGTGGCTGAAGATCCATGCTGAAGCACAGCGTTCTGTCTGGAGAGTGATAATGACTCCAGAATTGGAAGTAATTCCCAGAGGAGTCATTTTAATTGACTTTTTCATGGCAATAAGAAGAACACTGCAGGTTCTAGCACACGCAGGGACCGTGGAGTTTTCCTCTGTCATTGGATGACGGAGACGAGAGCTGATCTGCGACAGCAGTAATTAGTGTTATGGAAATGTGATTTCTTACTGTAGAAATGTACAGTTCTGGAGACTGCTGGATTTCTTAACGTCGTCAAGCTACAATACAAACTGTATCAGGCAATATAAGCTTCCATCTACCAGGGACTTAAAGGTGCAATAAATGTAAGGTGAGTTTAGCCAGTCATTTGTATGGAAAAGAATGAGAAAAAAAAAGTCATAATGCAATTGTTGAGAGTGTTTAAAAAGACATCAGCTCTTGAGGAGTGAATTGTGTCGAAAGGCTTTTCATAGCTGTATCCATACCTTGCCTCTGACAGCAGCTGGCTGTTTGCCAAAGCCCACATGTGGTGGGTGTTTAAAAGCGTGTCAGAGGTACTGTAACCTGGAGATGATCTTATTAAAACAATGAGGCCCGGTGGGTGAACATCATCACTGCGTTACCAGTATTTCATATGCGAAGGTGTAAGTTTTGTTTTCATTCAAGCTGTGTGTACTAGTACATATCAAAACCCATGTAAGTGAGCATTCCTATCTAAGTTCAGCTCTGTGACTTTGTTCTCTGTAAAATAAGTTCTTCTTGCTGTCACATGTTAACAAACCGATTCCAGAAACACAGTTCATGGCCAAGTATAGCACCTTCAAACTGGGAGGCATCACTTTCAGGGTGTTTCTTTTTATACTTGATGTTGCCACATTTGTTGATATTCCAGATTGTAATGAGTCAGTCACTAAAAATTTAGTTACTGTTGAGAGGAAATTGCATTTTTATAACCAATAAGAGACTGAAGAAACGTCTTCTGGAAAGACTTGCTTGAGATTAGAGCCATATCTGTTCCACTTATTTGGTCCAGGTCAGAACTGGTGTCACTGCACATCAAACAGGAAACTGCACAGTTAGGCAGTCAGCAATGCCAAAATGTGTGTTATTGATTCCAATAAAAATTCTGGGTTAGATCTGTCAGAGATGAGATTTTTTCTGACAACTTACAGTGGTTAAAATGCTCTTAAAATTCTGTTCCATGGTGTATTTACTACAGTCAGAAAAAAGAAACAGGATGACAACTTGCATGCTGCCTATTCTATTTAGCCAGATCTAAAATGGTTCCAGATTTCCACCTTTTTATGCTTAACTCTAAGAGGACAAAAGTTGGTGTGTGAGAGTATCAAGGAAAACATGCAGATGTCATATCATTAAATCAGTGCTTTAAAATATATTTTGCAAGGAGGATGATGGTTTTTTAAATGGTTGACAGCCCTTCCAGTCATACCTTCTGCTAAGAAAAATATGGGGGGGAGGGGGTGGGGAGGTGTTCTATTTTGATAGCAGCTGTTTCTGGGCCCTCTTTATTGCTTTTCATCACAGTTTGGGTTACTGAGTAATCTTCTTGGACAAATCACTTCCATGCCAGGAGCACAAGTATTAAGGTGAACTTAATACAGCCCAGTGATACAAAAACATGACCCAGTGCCATTCAGAAAGTCCTGGACTGAGAGAGGTTTGACTCATACTGTGGTCGAGTTTTTACCTGTCATGCCAGGAAAAGGGGGAGGAGAGTGCATCTCCATCTCCTGCAACAGGGCAGGGAAAAGAAAAGATTCGTTCTGGGGGCCTCAGTTTGTAAAATGCCAGGTTGGTTCTTCTAGAAATGGGTTCAAGTAATTGAACAATTGCTTTGAACTTTGCACAGCTCAGAAAATGTTTTTGTTATACATGAATGTTAACGTGGTTTAGGAAGTGTTGGCAGATATGAGTACAAATGAACTACAATGACTGTGTTTCTGATTCTTTAAATAAAATAAGTATTAAGGCAACTTGACTGAGGTTTCCCTCTCTCTAATAGACAACAAGGTGAACAAGCAGTGTAAGTGGCTCTGAGGTTTGCAAAGAAAACAGGGAAGACTCCTCTGCAAACCCTGTAGTTATTCCCACGTAAATACAAACCTGTTAGGGGTAAGAGATGCCTGAACAGGAGTCAGAATCTTTGGTTCTTCCTTTGGCACGTCTGGGATTTCTTTAGACTCTTGAGAAGTTAACAACTTACCTGTGGAGAAGAGGTGTGTAGGTCCAGGGAAACAGTGGGGACAGGCCAGGAAGAGGGAGCAAGGTGGCAAGTGTAAGGCTGTGGAAGAGAGGCTAGGAGGGGATGTGGGAGCAGAAAATTTGCAAGGAAAAGAGCAGCCTCTAATAGTGTTAATGGGCACCTCAGGGGTGCTCTGAGGTCACAGGGTGGAGCAGGTTTGTAGGCAGAGGAAGGCCCCTTTCCTCCTGCCCTGGGTAGGCTTGGGTGTGGTGCTGGTAGGGTCCATGTGTCCTCCAGGCAATGTACAGCCAAGGAACTGGGAGAGAGGAAGGAGCAGGTTGTACCCTGGGCAACTGAATGCCCCTTAACTCAGCTGAGGGGTGTGAGCCCATTTTTGGACAAGGCCTGGGATTCCCATTCAGCAGCACAGTGCAGAGCATCTGGAGAAGGAACATGAGTCCATGAGTGGGTCTGGATGTGTTTGCCTTGATTTGGCTGGGAGACACCTCTGGGAAAGGCACCCACAGGTGGTGATTCTTTGCACAGTTTGGGAGCACATAGGGCAGGGAGGAGTGAGGCATAGCTTACTCACCAGGTCATCTGCATGGCAGGTGACATGAGTCTCTGTTTGCCTCAGCTGGATCCTGAGTCAAAATTCTGAAACGTGGGAACAACCAGAATTTAAACGTGGGCAGGCAACAACTGTCCCTTGGCTAGGCCTTGCTGGCTGCCCTGCCTGACAAGCAGTGTGGTGCAAAATGCTGTGCAGAGGAGCCTGCCAGCTACTTCCAAGCTGGTCTGGAGTGCCAGTCCCCTCCACACTTCTCCAGGTCCTGTTCCTCTGGCATTCCTCAGTCCCCTGCTGCCAGCACATACCGCATACCTCACCCAGCCTTTGTACCACATGCTGCCCCGTGCTTCTGCTCCAGTGCCTGATAGAAATTTAGGCCATGTTTTGAAAGAAAAATAATCATTGTAAAATTGTTACATGGTTTGACTGTTCCTAAATGTTCATGGAGAGCAGAACCACCTGGACAACATCTGCAGGGCTTTCCTGCAGCCAAAAGCTCTTCCTGACATCAGCAGCTCCTTATACATGGTGAACCTGGCAGCTACATGTCTTGGTTAGTTGGTGCCAAATCAAATAAATGAGCTGTACTGGAAGGGAAGCCAAGAGGTGATACAGTCTGGAGAAGGCCCTGTCTTCACACCCCAGCCTTTCATGTAGCAAAAATAACTTTTCAAGTGGCCACAGATGTATTTCCAATCGCTGGGGCATGGGTGTCTCTCCTCCCTTCAGAAAACCACTTGATTTTTCTCAGTCACCAAGCAGCACCACCTGCCTCACTGTGCTGCAAAGGGGCCACAAGCCAGGACACCAGAGAGCTTGTACCAGGGTGGTCCCCTTGCAGAACATGCCAGACAGCCTGTGTGAGCCCCCCACGTTTACAGTATAGCTCAGCTGCCGGTGAGCCCACCTCTACTTGGGTCTCTTTTCTGCTCCCTAAGGAGACCCCAGCAGCCCCAGGGCAAGACAGCCTGCATCCTGCTGACTTGGCCAGGGAGTCACTCAAAGCTGTTTCCAACACAAATGGCTCTTTTTCACCAGCCAAGATGCAACACAGTATTTTTGCAAAGGCAACAGGAATGATCTTGCACACGGGATTATTAGCTTTGTGACCTCCTGTGTGACACACACAAGTGTGTGCAGAAAAGCCCATGAGCAAGGAGCACTGCTGGGGAGCAGGGCTGCACTTGTGCTGCCTGCCCACCCCTGTCAGAGAGGACACTGGAGAGGAGAGGACTGGCTTTTTAGTTAGGGGCAAGTGTCCTTGGGGGAAATGCCTTGCCTGGGGAAACCTTGGGTCGGACAATGCCGTCCGTGGTGCGCTGCAGCAAACGACAAGGGTGAGTGATGGGGGAGCTGCCTTTGGTGGAGAGGTTGCTGTCATGCATGGAGTCCTCATGGGGAGCACAGGAGTGATGGGGAGCACAGCTAAGTAAGGAGGCCTAGAAAAAGTGAAGTCATTAAGACAGGAGGGAAGGGAGAAGTGTCTTCAACTTACTGTCAGAGAAGGAAGGCATATTACATTTGTGTTCTGCATCCACACAAGGGCTTGGTAGAGCTGCTGTCAGTCCTGTCAGTGTGTGCAACCCCCCCGGCCGGCCCCAGGAGTGCAGCTGTGGAGTGTGCGTGGCAGGAGTGGAGGGCAATCCCATCACCAGGAGGGTATGTCCTCTGCCATCCCACCTGGCCAAGGAGGACCACAATGAGTGCTTAAGGGCCAGGGTCCCCAAGGATGGCCAGGCACAGCCCAGGGGACTGGAGACAGGGCAGTGCCTGACAGCACATCTCCAGTTGCTGAGTGGACACATGCCCAAGGAAACCCACTGGGATCCCTGGCTCTGCCACTGACTCAGGCTGGGAGTCAAAGTCTGACACATCCCTGGCCCAGGGGTGGTGACCCTGCCCCACATCACTGCTGCCTCCACAAGGCACTTGGCTCTCATGCGTGATGCTGCACAGCCCAGGGGTCTGGGAGCTGCCCCCACACCCTTCTCCCCAGCAACAGCAGAAAGGCATTCCCTTTCTCTCCCTCATGGGTATGTCGAATTTGCCATACAGCTGCCCACTGGAAAATCAGCCTTGAAGGCAGGAGGGCAATTTGTTAAGGTTTCTCCCTCTCCCCTCCCCAGATAATTGTCTGGGATCTGTGTTAATGGAAACACAAATTGACTGCCACTCTGCTAAATGACAATCAGGTTTTGTTTGACAGAGCTAGGAAGTATCTTATCCTGAACATTGGCACCAAACAATCTAAATGCAAATTGCAAAATGTTTGGGGGTAAGGATGCTGTTTATCTTCTGATGAGGTTATATAATAATGCAGAGGGGGGAGAGAATTGCCTTTCAGTTCCTAAAGGCTATCAAAATGTGTGATGGTTAAACCGTGGGGCCAGTGTTTACATATTATTTTAATGGAGCAGATTCAGTTATTTGGCGTGGATTTTCTTTCAACAAATCACTTTTTTAAACAAGATGCAGTGCGGTGGCATTTCAACCATATTTCAGCAATTCTCAGGCACCCAGGTTAGCGTGGAAAATGACAGAGCAGCCATCATTTTAATCCTGTTATGTCTGTTGCTCCCAGCTTGTTCTCCTCTGATGAAACACACTGCTGTGCCTCGAAGGGGCAGAAAAACATTTGCTGCACTCATGGCCTATTTCTCTTGTTAGAATACCAGGCTTATACACGCCAGCACTGCTCAGGTATCTCCAATGCTCTTACACAGGAATGGTTACTGGACACAGCTGAAAAAGCGAAATGCAACCACGACCAGCTGCTTCCTGAGATACCACCATGTGCTGAGGTTACCTCTCATGCTGGATGCCCCACGCTGGATGTGCAGTAGCTTTTGTGCCAGTTGGTTGTAAAAACAAAGTCACTGCAGAAATCACAACTTTCAGACCTGCTCAGCACAGCGTTCCTGCACAAAGTTCTGCGCTGCCAGGGCACTGCACCACATGGGCAGCGCGCAGGGCCGGCATCCACAGCAGAGCCCGTGCTGGAGTCTGTACCATGTGGCATTTTCCACAGGGAAATAGTTTTCCTCTGTCTTGTCCTAGGAGGGAAGAGGTGTCCATAGCAGCTCAGGGGGTTCAATAACTTGAAGCTCTCAGCAGCTCGCAGAACTGGTCTCCCTGAAGTTTTTCCACTCCAAGTTCGTAATCTAATCTTCTCAGAGCTTGATTTAGACTTCTGCATTTCTCCATAAATTAAGAAACAGGCTTGAGTTTACTCCAAGAGTTTTGCTCATCTGTAAGGCAAAGGAAGGAAAGGATTAATGTGTCATTTTTATTTTCCAATTTAAATATGTCTCATACAGAAAAATGAGCATGAATCTCTGCAAGGCAGGAAAAAAGCAATAGATCTGTGAAAGTGACACAAGTTGGGTGCGTATAAATTGTTGGGCCTGTAGACCACTTGATGTAGACCAGCCAAATAACTCACACAAATCTATGAATAAAAGGACACTTGAATGTAAGTGGATACAACAGGAAAAGCCATGATAAGCTGGATTTGTAAAAAGGGAAATCAGTGAGTTGTGACTGTAGCCCCATTTAGGAGGGGGTAGCCAGGATTTTAGTTTCCCCCACTGTCACTGTGACAGAGACCTTCAGGGACCAGCCAGGGCATCCCTTGAAAGGGACTCACTGAACCACGGGAGAAGAAGGACTACGGGGAGTTTTGCAAATTCGACCAATTTCAGAACACTTGTTTGACTTACTGCTGTTAGAAAGCACAGCAGGTGATTTTCCAAAGGCTTTGGTGACGTGGCTGACAACCTGCAGCTCTTGGGAGCAGCCAAGATGAGGGACAGACAGTGGTCATTGCTCCACAAGTTGAACCCAGGGTGTGACTCTTGGGGTGTCCTGTGCAGGGCCTGGAGTTGGACTCAATGATTCTTATGGGTCCCTTCCAACTTGGCTTATTCTGTGAACATTCTGTGAGCACGTGACAGGCTTTGCCTCCACCACTGTGATAAATACACACATAATACATAAACCACACATGTGCATACATGCATTTACATGCACATCTATTAATGCACATCACCATCACTCTTTTAGCATCAGAAAAGAGCCAGGCGTTCTTGCTGAGCTGCAGGCCATCTTGATTGATGTCATCTAAGCTGGTCCAGAGCTACCTGTGTTTGCAACTAGGGCACGGGGTGCACTGGAAGAGTTTCAGACATCAGCTGTAAAGTAGCACCAGGAACTTGAGGAAAACCACCCCGAGGTCTGAGCTGTGAGTGACTCCCTTGTCTGAAGGACATGGCCATTCTGGCAGCTTCTGAATTTCCTCTGGTGACCTCCCACCAGTTAGGAGATGCAGAAATAGGATCCATTTAAGAAACCATCCAATGCCCAAGCTTTCTATTAATGTCAGAGGACGCTGAAACAAGTACTCTATAAGGAAACTGAAGCAAAAAATAAAGTCGTCCTTCCTTCAATTCTCCAGTCCTCACAGAAGAGCTCTTAATTAAACAGAGCAGCACTCATTCAGATTTAAAGGCAGTAAAACGTATTCTTGATCATATCCCATGGCTTAATATGAAGAGCAATTGCCATATTGTACCTCCATCCATCTACCCTGACCATAGGACAGTAAATTGCTCTGTAAACTCATTCCAAACTAATGCTAGATTTTGCCTAAGACAGTTTGTTAAAACACAGTTTGGCTTCGTCTAAATACTCATTAGCTGAGAGAGAGGAGCACAAGAAAGCCAGGGAGAGCCACTGGGGTGGGGGGGATCAGGTCTGGCGGTGTCTGGTTTATTTATACGAAGCAGAGAGGTGGTGAGTGGCCCGAGGCACCTTCCAGCCTCTGCATTCCCCATCCCAGGGGTCAGACACTCTGCTGGGAGGGGAGCCAGCAGCTCAGGAGGTTGTCCCAAGGATACGGAGAATCACATCACTGCCTCAATTCTGGCTGGTGCCTGAAGCAAAACCACCCTAGACATGGCTGGATACTCCAGCAGCTGGTGGGGCAGCATCTCCCACTGCCCCCTCAGCACTGACAGGCAACTCTTGAGGTTCAGCATGACCATGAAGGAATGAAGCAACCCACAGCACTTCAGCCCAGCGCCAGGAGTGCTGGGATGGGGCTCCTCTATCAATAACATGGCTCCTTCCCTGTTGTCCCCTCCCTGTGCCAGCTCCGGCAGCGGCAGGGTGCAGGTGAGGTCAGGTCCGTGTTTGAGCCCCCTGGGCAGCGCTGGCTCAGACACCAGCCCAGACACAGCCGTCGCTGCTGCTGAGGCACGTGATCCCTGGGGGGGCTCAGTCCAAAATTGGGACTGCGAGATGTGGGCACCCAAGCCTTCTGTGGACTGTAGGGTGGGGTGTGGGCAAGGGCCACCGGCGGCATGGCTGCAGCTTGAGGAGGAGCTCCCCAGGTCAGCCAATTTTCTCATCATCTACTTCAGGTTCACACAGATGCAGAGAAGCTTTTATCATGCAGAAAAGGCTGCTCTTGTCAGCAATGAGCAGAGGAAACTGCGCTCGGGGAACCCTCTACTGAAGCGTCCTGCTGATTTCAGTGCTGGTGAGGCTGGCAGCAGTGCAGGCTGGTCTCACAGCCCTGCAGCCCGTGATGATGACCGGCACTGCATGCCCCCTGTTCGGCACAGCCCTGGTAGGATGCAAGGATGCAGTCCCAGTGGGTGATGGTGGGACAAAAGAGCTGCTGGTCCACCCTTGCTGGGGCATGGCCACAGCTCGGGAAGGGACACCCACCCAGTACCTCATTAGCCATGACTCACTCTGGTAGATGGTTATAAAGTGATTTATTTTGTCATTAGCCTTATCTTGCTTTCTAAAGCTGACTTAGTTTCTAAACGATATTCGGTTTTGCACTTCCATTAATCTCCTTGGTTTGATAGACTAAATTAACCTTTTTGAGGACAAATGAAATTTCTTTAACTTTTTTGTGGTCAAACAAATTCAAGGGAATTTTTTTCCCTCAGTTATACTTTACTGAAATATCAGAATTAGACTTGTGTGCATCTCTGTAATCCAAGCATTGGAGATTTTTTTTCCTGAGGCCTCTGCTAATTTTTGTACTGAAGCCTTCCTACCACATCCCAGATGCTAATAAAATTGGAAATGAGCTGCACCAAGAATGCAAGAGAGACAGAAAAAGCCACAATGAGGGACGGTCCCTCATATCAATACAATCTGCCGCATTTCTCCAGGCAGTGTGTGAAATATAGCGGGCACATAATCCACACGGCAATAAAAGGCTGCCACATGCCTCCCCAGCACCCGGGGAGCTATCATTTTCAATTAGGAACAAAAGCCTCTGGCATGTGACAGCAGTGGCAGAAGAACTGAACGCAGTTAAGGCAAAATTTAGTTTCATTACGGCTTGACGCCGATTACAGTTTTTTCTTTGTTTTCTCACCGAGTCCCTCTGTCGTAGTGCGGGAGGTAGCGTGGCAGTACAGGCTTTCCTAATGGCTTCAGCACAACCAGAAACGAGTCGAGGAGACCCTAAAATCATGTTTTAAAGAGGACTGCAGCACAGGCCTTTACAGCAAAATGGGCTTTGGGCTTGATTTTAGCTCCTTTAAGCCATCATTTTTCCTTGGGCCAAACTGTGATAATATGTATTTAAAAATCCGCTCTTGGTGCCTGCTCCTTTCCTTCTGCTGACAGCATCAAGTGCTCCTATGATGCAGCAGTGAAGTGAAGGAAGGCACGCTGCCAGGCATGCCCCAGACTTAATAAAATTACAGCAAATCCAATGTATTAGTCAGAACACATCTCTTTCATGTCTCACTTAAATCTCCATCGTACCCTCATAAGTATAGCTCAGTTTTTACCTCAGGTTTTCAGAAGTTAATCAGTTACGACACTGCCTTGCATTTATTAAAGTATTTCATGTGTTTTTAAATGAATACATTTTGCAACCTATCTCTAAATAGTTCATTTTTTTAAGCATGTCAGATTTATTTCTTCTCCTTCTGTCTTCCTTTCTCTAGATGTTTATAAAGTCTTTTCAACACAGGGAGAGAGACGTGAGCTCAGATCAGTCACTGCCACTGCCATGCCTGACCCCGGCTGAGCCCACCCCATGCTTTTGCATGCTTTTCTTGGGTTTGCTCTGGGCTCAGCAGGAGCTGAGGCACACGGGGGGAAGTTGAGTGGCTGGCAGGGCTGTTCCAGCACGTGGAGGATGCCCAGTGAGAGTGCAGCTCTGGCCCAAGGGTGACCTGGCTGCCACTGGCTGACGCACAGAGCCGTGAGGGCCAGCAGCGGGGCAGCGCAGAGGGCACCCCTCTGCCACCAGATCCACAGCCCCAACAAGGTCTGCAAGCAAGCCCGTGGTTATTCTTCATCTGCTGGTGGGTCCTGCTGTGTTCTGCTTCTGCACCACTGGCTTTTTCCTTCCTCCTGTTCAGCCCACTTCTGTCCTCCATCCCTTGTGGCTCCAAAGCTACTGCAACTCCAACCCTTATCCAAGACCATGGGACCTGTGAAGCCTGTACAGACACAAAGCAGACTAGCACGTCCACCAGCAACAAGCACAGAAGAGCTCCCGGCTGCTAATGTTTCTATCCAGCTCTTGTGAAAATATAAGGGTAGAAAAACATTAAAGAAGTGCTCTTCCTGCTCTAATCTGCCATTTGGGGAATTATCATATTTTATGCATACAGTACAAAGTGCTTTACCTCTGAAGCAGTGGATATGTATGCACAAACTCACCCATGTAAAATTGCCCACAGCTCTGGCTCTTATCACCTACTCAATCTTTGTGCAAGCCTAAAGGGAGCTCCAGCCCTGAGACAGCAATTACCACACTTATCCCATGTCTTACAAAATGACAGAAATTGAGTCTTTGATAGGTGCTCATATTAGGCCCAGAAAGATTATTTTTTAGCACTCCTGGCCACAGGGAAATGTTCTTGTTTCAGAGCTAAACACGAACAGAGATCCCAGGGACCGCGTGGGAATGGGCCAGAATGATAAAATCCTGAGTTGGAAGAGACCCATAGGGATCGTCAAATCCACCTCCTGGCCCCACACAGGACAGCCCAAGAATGGCACCATGTACCTGAAAGTGTTGTCCAAATGCTTCTTGATCTCTGTCAGGCTTGGTGCTGTGACCACTTCCTTGGGGAGCTGTTCCAGTGCCCAACCACCCTCCAAAGGGAGAAGAACCTTTTCCTAATATCCAACCTAAACCTCTCCTGACACAACTTCAAGCCATTCCCTCAGGTCCTGTCACTGGTCACCGGAGAGATCAGTGCTTGCCCCTCTGCTTCCCCTTGTGAAGAAGCTGCAGGATCCTACGAGGTCTCCCCTCAGTCTCCTCTTCTCTAGGCTGAACAAACCAAGTGACCACAGCCAGGGAAGAGCAGGGAAGAAGGTTTAAATCCCAAGTTTATCCCCTCTCCATACTACAACTTCCTCCACTTTAAAGTTTCAAACACTAAGGCTTCGTGATAAGTGGCAGGCCGATGCCATGCCACTAAATAAAAGCACTCTCATACAGCTAGTCTGGAATCTCCGAGCACCAGCAAAGGCTAAAAGCTCTCTCTGATAACAACAGTTCCAGTAGAGCTGTCTACCCACTGCATCAGGGTTTCAGGCTGGGTCAGGAGGGGTTGGAGAATCCCCACTCCTCAGGGGTCCATCAGTGCTAACCCAGCTTTTCACATCAGTGACATGCAGATGGCCCAGCCTGAACGCCCACCCAGCTGCTCGGAGGTGAGACAGCTGTGCCACGCTCATCAGCAGGAGCACGAGGCACAGCCTCACACCCTCGGCTGGCAGGCAGGCACCCGCTGGCTTGTCACTGCTTCATTCCTTCAGGACACACGGCAGTGGGGAGCACGTGTCCTGGCACACATCCGAGCTGATGTCAAGCTGATGTCTTCTCATTAGTCTTCATAGGAAAGAGCATGCTGCATTTGGAGCCAGTGTGGAGCCAGGAGGTGTTACAGCCACAAGTGAGCACAGAGAGATGATACAACGAGGCCTGAAAAGTTTACAAACCCTGCACAAATCATAAGTGAAGGAGAACCTGGAGAAGGTGCAAGCCTATATTCCTGGGGAAAATAATCAAACTCAGAGACATTTCATGGAGGAGGCACTCAGAAAGCAAGGGCTAATATATGCTTGCAAAGCAAGAGATGAAGAAAGAGCATGTGCATGTGTGAAAGAGAGCAAACAGGAGCCTGGAAGAGCTTTTCTCAGTGGGAATTACCCAGCACTAAAAGCATGGGGTCAAATTGCAGTTTTAAGGACATCGAGATCCGTATTTAATTTCCGCACGGCCAATCCTGCGATAGCCCTGTCTGAGGGGAAGGATGCAGAAATCCCTCCCTGCCCTGGGGCAAGAGCCTGCCTTGCTAAGAACCACTGTGCAAGGGGCCACAGGCAGCTCCATCGCAGCCAGGTGCCCCCAAAAAGGTGCCACCGGCACTGCAGAGCTTCCTCCCTCCTGCTGCTTTCATTTGGGTGCCATGGCACACAGTCCTGTGCTGCAGAGGTGACAGCCTGAGCAGCAGTGCCTAAAAAAGTAGTGATTTGATAAATAATGAGCAAACCCTCCCAAGCAGGACTCGGCAAGCTCTTCTGTTCAAAACCTTTGCAAAAGGATGGCAAATGTTACTTCTTGTCCATGCTGCATCTGCATTACATGAACCAAAAGCTTGCTGTTAATCATCATGTGCCTGCACTGCATTCCCAGAGAAGAGTCCCATCCCTCCAGGGCAGATTGTACAGCTGCATCAGCCCTGCTGCCAGCAGCTCCCTGGCAGGCTGCAGACACTAAGGCAAGGGGATAAGACCCTTATGACCTACAAATAAAATCACACAGAGGCATGGAAAGAAAAAGCAAGCTGGTGCTGGAATGGGAACCAACAGAGAAAGAGACACAGATTATTTTTCTCTTTGCTAAAAGGCTCTGGTTTAATCCCCAAATTTTTTGAAAATTAGCCTTTGTAAATATAAATATATTTACAAAGGTAAATATATCCTTTGAAAATCAGCCCCTTCCCTGCTACCACCAGCTGAACAACTGGGGCATTTATCTGAAGGGCAAAGAGGTAGTGACAGCCTTAATTTCTTGCCAAGTGAAGACGGACCTGTTCCATCAGGCTCTGAGGATGTTCCTCCAGCCACCAAGCAAGGCTGAGGCTCAGCCATCCTGCAGAGCACCTGGCATGAGCAGTGTCCCTTGCTGCCTAGCCCAGATCCTGTTCATCCCGGAGCATCACCAGGATGCCCAAGGCATCAACACACAAGCCCAGAACAAACCCTCTCCAGCAGTTTGAAGGACAAACTTCACATGGCACATGAGTGTTGAGACCACACTGACCCTCTCCTGCCAGAGAACAAAATGTTTCATCATGTCCGGAGGAGCAATTTGTGCAGAATGAAATGAAATTAAGTGTTTTATTTCATCAGGTTTTGTTCAGAAAGGAGAAGATAAAGCTTTCTCCTCAGGGTTGTATAGGAGCCAGGACTCAAGCATTGCCTTTGACAGAAAGAGAAAATACTACTCCTGCCACTGCTGAATCTCAGCTGGTGAATTTTTTTCTTCCGTTGTCTCTAACATTCGTTGCAACAAAACCACTCCTGTCCTACTGCACCTCCTTAAGAGGATCAGACATCACCCACTCCAATTCCAAAAAAAGTCATGTCAGAAATCCAAGATGGAAGTTCTTTCTTCTAAATAGGGAGTTTTCTGTTGTCTTACCTGGTTATAGCTGCACTTTTAATCTCTACTTTGATCTACTTCCAAACCCATCCTCAGACACCACAGGAAGCGGTGAGCATGTGCACAGTGCCTGACAGAGCCAAGGTGCCTTCCAGCTCCAGTGTCAACACAGTAGGACAGGGACATCAGCTGTGCAGTTTTTACTTTGAAGGGTATTTCTTGGTTGTACACCACTGAGTATATTACCAAAGAGCATTCTTTCGAACCTAGGTAATGCATATATTCAGCTTTAAGGCTGAGAACCTTCACCAGATTTAGTGAGCAAGCGGCTAAGATGAAAGAGGAAGGATATGCTGTTATGTCTAGAATTAAAAGAAAATAAAACGTGCAGTGATAAAATACACTGTTAAAGTGGTTTAAATCAAAATAATCCCTGGTGTGTTTGACAACTAAGATGAGACAGAAAAATCTCGAGAGCCTTCCACATCCAAGCATTAGAATATACTCTATCAAACTCCCCACCTTGGGAAGGTCAGGATTCTCTCAACTATTACGGCATGCCCACCCCAGCCGCTCTCCTCTCTCTGCCCCCAGGCTGCTCATGCCGAAAACTTCATCCCTGCCAGCCAGCTTTTTACATCCCACGCTGCTGAATCCCTCCTGCCACTCCACTCTCACAGAGTACAAACTGCCCGAGAATTTCCATTCTGGCTGCTTCTGAGGAGTAAAATCCTGACAATCCTTTAGTTTTTGCTGTATAAAGGGAGGCTTTCACACCTTTCCTTTGCTTGGACGTTTGTTTTTTATGCTTAAACATAATTTTTGGCTGTCAGCAGGACACAGAATCAGGAGCTCCATCCTCTCTGGGGTGATCATGTAGCACCCCTCACTGGCAGCTTCCACAAAACGGCCTTTAAAATACAAAGAGAAGAAATAAACCCAAAAACGTACCAAATAGAAGATCCAAAGAAATCCAGACTGACAGCAACCACAACTTACCTTTCCCCCTTCATTTCAAAGAAATCACATTTCCAAGACAATTGTAGTATTTTTTTAAAAACAGTCTTTCCTGCAAACAGATCTGTTTATTCAAAAAACAGAAGTCCTGAGTCTTGTATCTATTTTTTTTCTGTGCAGCTACATGAAAACATTTTATCTGAAGAATCCTTTTAGTAAGTCATGAAGTGAGTTCCAACTATTGAAGGTGAGCAGATGAAGGATGATACAAAAATACACATCCAGAGGACACTTCAGTTGGTGTCTCTCTTACATTTGCCATAGTTACAGGATTAGGGATAATTTCATAGTCTTTGTGTAGTCTTGGCTGAATGATGGCCAGAGTAAAATTAATTTATTTGAAATTATACACATCTGTAAATTCTTCTGCAGTTTTGGATGGGCTGCTTGCCATTTTTAGTACATTTCAAGTTCATTTCAAATCAAACAGGAACTACTTTCTCTTTCCTATCCAGTTAAACTCACCAATGCACCTGCAGCCTCCCAGGCTGCACAAGGCAGCGCCCAGAAACTTCTGCATGGGGGGTTTGTCTTTCTGTTAGAGGGCAGGGAATTCATTGCTTCAGGTATTATGTTCTGAGATATGACATTTGTATTACTGCACCTTATAAAAATTTTAAAGCTGTAAATAATCTTCTAGAAGCTCATAAGGATTGTATGGGCTTTTTTAAAACATCCTATCCAGGCAAACTTCCGAACACGGCTGTTAGCAACAGGCATAAAAGGCTGTAATTCCTTTATTTGCCTACTTAAACGGACAGCAACCTCAGCCAACTCTTTGCAGCAATTGTTAATTCACAACTTGCAATGCAGTATCTTTACTTATTGATCCAGTAAGTTCTGCCGATATACAAACTCCATCATATCATCCCATAAAACTCTGGAGGAACACTCCTGACCTCGCAGGCACAGAACGGCACATTCAAAACACACAACTGGCATGCGAGCCCTTACTGGGGCAATCTGCTGTGCCACCCACCACAATCACATTTCACTTACCAAGAATATTATCAGCAGTGCCCTCAGGTTATTGTGATCTCTAGTTTCTGTGATCATATTTTCAATGGCTGTATTCATAACCTGAACTGTTTCCAGCCCCACCAAAGCCAGACCAGTGAGGTGAGGGGTGAGCCTGGGGTCTGATCAAGACAGGAGGCTACAAAGGGCCTTCTGGCAAGCACCAGCTGCCAGGGCTGGAGTGCTGCCTTCCCAGAAACAGAAGCCTGGGATGGAGTTTGTTTAAAGTGTTTTTTCTATTTTTTTTTTTTTAACTTCTGATGACTCCAGAGGCTCCAAGAAGTCACACATAAAACAACTTCCTTCCCAAAGAACACTGCCACTCAGCAGAGAAAGCCCTGCCCTGTAGGAAACTACAGGAAATATATTCACAAATTATTTCAGAGTGTGAAGAGTTTTAAACCCAGCCCCTTGCTCTGCCAAACTTGGATAAGGGATTTGAAATGAGCTTTCTTACATTTCAGACAATGAACTTGTCCACCAGGCTAAGGAATTTTTGAGAAACTGTATTCATACTGGAGCAACGAGCAAAATCTGACATGAACTTCAACTGGGAATTTTTTTTTCTTTCAAGATTAATGCATTCTTCACCATCTAAATAAAGCTGGAAAGGGCCAGCAAGATGGACTGACAACTCTGGATAAATGATGCATCAGGGAAGCCTCTCCTCTGATAAGGACACACTCAGACACTTCAGGTCCACACCATGGACCATATTCCTTCAGGAAACCCAGTATGGTTTTGGAGATGATAAACATGTATGTGTTTGCATAAACTCAATGCAGTCATATACTCTCTAAAACCCAAGTGGCTGGGAAACGGAGATGCAACAGCATAAAGTGTTGAAATTTTGTATTTAGGGAAACCAACATCTCATATAAACCTAACCCAAAGTAGTCAGAATTCAGAATGCATTGTCCTCCTTACACAGACCGCTCTTCCCAAAAGCTCTTCTTTTTTATTTATCAGTCAAAACAACAGTAGGACTGAGATCTATGTACAAGTTCAGGGAGCAGAGAGCATCCTGTGCTTTGTACCAGCAAAGGGTGTTAGCCCAAGTACCTATTCCACCACAGATTTCCTTTGGGACTCTAACTACACATTAAAAACTATGATATATTTATTTCCATAGCACATTTTTACTGAGTGGGTGTAAATAAATTTAAAAAAAAAATCTAAGTATGCCTAAAAATCTGAGCCCTACCCACTGTGGATCTCATTTTCCAATGCGGTGTCTTTTAACTTCCTAGTGTATTTTGTGAGAATAAATGCAATGAAGATTGAGAAGCAGTCAGAAGATACTCTTAACTTGCCTAAGAGATTTTTTCCCTTGAGAAGTTAGAATAGGCAAAAAGAACTTCTGTAACTTTGGAGACAAAATGCACATGCCAATCTCAAACCCCACCAGGACATGCAATGGAATCATTTCTCACATGTAGGTATTCACACTGCACATTCGTACATTTTAAATTATTAGGGATATATATTGATTTGACCTTGGGGCAAAGCTTGGATGTCATTCATCTACTGTGAACACAGCCATACACCAGCACTGGTATTTTGCATTCCTCTGCACAGTGCACCAGTACTGCCTGCTGTTTTTCTAGATGGTACCTGGTATGAATTTTTCACTAGAGCCTGCAAGTCAAATGAGTTCTGTCACACCCCATGATGTGATGGGGGTAACAAATGCTTGAGGAAAGACTGTGACAGAGTTCTGTGTGTCCTGCCTGCCTGGCTGCTCACACACCTGGTCAGCTGGACAGGCCAAAATGCACTGGGACCGTTGTTTCCCCAGAAGCTAAAAGGACTGAGCATCTTCACCCTACCAGCACAAGTGGGAATGGAACTCAGTCTCTGGACTTCCCCAAACTTACCGATGAAACCGAAGTGGAAGCCATGAAAAACAGCTGTGCAAACACCAGCACCTTCTCATCATCTTTCTAAACATGCCATTTATTTTCTCTTCTCTTCAAAGGGGTGACAACTACCAGTCTGCTTCTTCTAAGCCTTGGATGAAGGAGTTAACATCTTCCAGAGGAGGGAGCAGGCCCACATTACCACTCTGTGAGGACAGAGGTGTAAAATCTGCAGAGAGCTTTGCCTTGCCGTCTCTTCTCAGCAGGAAGGATCAGCCCCCCCAAAAACACATGGACGAATGGAGTAGTAAAGATTTCCAACTCCCAGCACAAAGGAATGCAGAAACTGCAGGCAGGCACCCAGACCAAGTGTTAAGCACTGGAATAGTCTCTTGCACTGATCAGGAATCACACAGCCCAAGGACCACTCTTAGCTAACTCTGTCACTTGCTGTGAGTGGTCGATATATCCATAGGCACCAGTAGGTGTGAGAGACATCTCTCTACGTACACCTATAAAAAACTTATGGATTTGTATATATGAATAGGAATACATCAAAAACCTTCGTACTTGGATATGAAAATCATAGAAAGGCAAATTTCTATCGGAAGCCAGAATTTAATTTTGAAATCATTGGTTTGGTGGGCTTCTTGTTTATGAAAATTGCACTTATAAACTGTGATACATTTGAAGTGCCCAGAGAGACTACTCCTAAATTATCATGAGTACGGACAACCCCAAAATAAAGAGATACTTAGAGATCTGTTGCCAAAAGACATTTGTGTAGCTCCATAAATACTCTTTTTCAGAAAGTTTAAAACTCAAAGGATGGTCACCCAGAAACCACCCTGACACATCTCATTTGTACTTCTCAACAAGAAAAATATGCTATTTTCTCACACCTTTCTAGGAAGTAATTTTAAAAGATTTTGGCTCAGAATAAGGTGCAATTGTACTCTTAGGTTTTCAAACTATGAAGACTGATTCCAGTGTTTTAAAGCCCTAGCACATAATCAACCACATCTGCTCAGAGCTCTAACAGAACTTACTTTTATGTTGCCTTCTGTGCTTACACCTTTGTTCGTACAAAAAATTATTAATATTTTCTTAATATTTGAAGAAAAAAATTGTTCATGATAAATGACCTACAGAATTACAGAACTGCTGATGTTGGAAGGAGCCTCTGGAGCCCACTTACTCCAACCTCCCGACAAAAGCAGGCTTAACTAGAGGGGGCTGTTCAGGGCCAGTGACAGAGCTGCTCAGTGCCACAGTCCTTTCCTCAAAAGCAAAAGCCATGTACTTCGAGCGCACCCTAGCGAACATCCTGTTGAAGATTTTTTTTCTGGTTTAAAACCCTGCAAGTATCTATATTGAACTATCAGCGCTTTGCGGCCTTGATGCTAGGGTCTGGATTTTAAAAAATACATTTATTAAAGAAAACGAGAAGTAGATGCCTCAGTACTTCATAAAAATCCAGCTGGGTATTTTACCCACCCATGAATTACACTACATTACTTTTTGCAGTGATTCACTGAATGTGAATTACAGAAGTCTTCACAAAGGTCTTGAAAAATTACTCATTTTTGAGTATTTTCCTTTCTATATAAATATTATGTTGCTGCTGTAACAAGAGGCTTGTGTTTCCATAAGTTAAAATCATAGAATCACAGAATATCTCAAGTTGGAAGGGACCCATAAGGACTGAGCCCAACTCTGCTCCTTGCAGGACTACCTAAAACTACACCATATGACTAAGAGCATATTCCAGATACTTCTTGAACTCTAACAGGCTTGGTGCTGTAACCACTGTCCTGGGGAGCCTGTTCCAACCATCCTCCCAGTGAAAAGTCTTTTCCTGATGTGCAGTCTGGACTTCCTCTGAATTCCTGGCACTTGCTCCTGTTAAATTTCTATCAGCTGGGGACTGCACAGCTCTGTAGCCTATCCAGACATCTCTGTAAGGCCTCTCTATCCTAGAGGGAGTCCACAGCTTCCCTAATTTAATATCATCAGTAAACTTTCTTAATGCACATTCAACCCCTATGTACAGTTCATTTATAAAAGCATTAAAGAGCACTGACCCTAAAACTGAGCCTTGGGGTGACTGGCTGCCAGCTTGATGTAACCCCATTTACTGTAACTGTTTGATAAACTCTTGCTGGCAGCGAGATGTAAGATAAAAACTACTTACTGGCTGCGTCTTGTTAGTGGCAAAGTAAATATAAAGATACAGTTGTGAATAAATATACAAAATACATATGGAAAATAACCTAAGAAAAGGATCCAAAAAAACAAAGCCTTCAGATTTGTAAAGGGTCTAAATAATTTGGCAGCAGCCACTTGCAGAAGGTACCGTAACAATAAAGAGACCTTAATAAGTGGTCCTGAAACCATTTCACATGCAGGATAAACCTCTCTGAAGTGTTCAATTGAAAAGCAGGAGGCAAGATAAACCACAAAGAGACATATATGTTTTTATTTACCACCACTATTAATTCTCCACTTTCAGACAATATTGTTAGCTGCTCCTTTGTAATTCTTTGAATTGCATTTGTCTCTCAGGCTCTGATGTGCCCTTGTGCACTTACCTGGTATCTCATCTTCAGGCAAACTTAAACAAAATAACAATGGAATTCCCCCCACTTACAGATGATTCTCCACTGTTTAAATGAATATAAGGAAACAAAAATGAAAACTCACCAGGCTCTCTCACTTTGTGCTATGTAGTTTTTGTGCTGCAACTGAACAATCCCCCTTGGACTGTCACCTGCTCCAAAGACCTGCACAGGTGCCTGCACCAGTTTTGTTTTGCTGCCGAGTCCCGCAAGGCCAGCACGTGCAAGTGCACAGAAAGCCATCTGACCAAGACATGTGGTACCATACAGCCCTACTCATGGTTCCCAGCTGTCAAAGCACAGCACATCCTCTAGCACTGGCCAGGCACAGAGCTATCTAGGTCAAACAGTACTTAACTATTCTCAGTCTTCGTCCTCAGCGAAGTGGCCAGACTACAGACAGCTAAATCTGTCTTTTGATGCAGTTTTGTAACACTCATGAAGAGCTGTGCTTGAGCTAACTAACATCAGCAGCTGGGATAGCACACTCAGAGATAACTGAGTGCTGACAATACACATCACTCAATTATTATTCCATTTGGTTCAAGATCGCTTGACAGCACTTCCCAATCACTTTTAAAAAATCTCTCTTTCTTTTTATTTGGCTGTTACCTCCTTTAAGGAAGGCATATCCCTTCTTTCTAATCCAACAGATGCAAATAGCCCAGTCAATGGTACAAAGTCAAACAAAAAATAGTCTTTCATCAAGCTACATTTTGCTCAGGAAGGAGCAATGACAGGGCACGGCCCTGCCCCATTTTCTTCTCTTGAACAAAGCCGTATGTTGGCTGAGTGTGTGGGCTAAGTGAGTGTCACCTCTCAACCCTTTCCTCCTATGTTACAGCCTGTTCTACCTGTAGAGACAATTGAATAAGCAGTTTGACCCTTTCCTGGCCAATGAAGCGTTTATGTCTCAGCATCTATTCCTTCTCACTGTTACTGAAGGAAAATAATCTTTTTTTATGTACAGGTTGGGCAGAGAATCGACTGGGAACAGCCCTGCAGAGCACTGGGGGGTGATGGTTCATGAAAAACTCAACATGAGCAGGCAATGTGTGCTCGCAGTTCAGAAAACCAACCATGTCCTGGGCTGCATCCCAAGCAGGGCAAGGGAGGGGATTCTGCCCCTCTATTCTGCTCTTGTGAGATCCCATCTGGAGTCCTGCATCCAGCTCTGGATGGAACATGGAACTGTTGGAGCAAGTCCAGAGGTGGGCCACAAAGTTAATAAGGGAACTGGAGCACTTACCCTACAAAGATAGGCTGAGAAAGTTTGGGTTTTATGGTAGCCCTGCAAGGAGCAGAGAGCAGGAGTCAATGAACCTTAGTGTCTCTGCCAGCTCTTTACGGTTTTCTTCCAACCTGAGATATTCCATGACTAAATGGTAAGTACAGCAGTACATGACAAGTATATCACAAGTCACACTGCCCTTCTGGTACAGTTCACACAAATCACCTAGTTTTTCCAATCAATAAATTACTTAAGATATTTAAAACAGGTGTAAAACCTTTACATTTTTCAGTTAAATGTGAAATATTACTCCTTTTTAATAACACATGAGGGAGAGGAAGCAGAACAAGAGTAACACTTAAGCAAAACCAATCTATTTTATTTCTGTCAAGTTAGTATTTCATTTTTAAACAGTCACACAACACAACTCCAGAGAACTGTACCTCTGAGAGTTTCCCATTAGTTATCATGGCTACTAAAAACATACAAAGCACTTAAAACTTGTTTCAACCATCCTGGAGCTTTCACAGTTAATTGTTTTTGTAAATCTTCAACTGTAACTGAACACCACACTCACAAGCATCAAATATAGGTACTTTCCATACTGAGTTAGTAGTATCAGATAAACTATCCTGCAACAGTACAGCATTCCAAAAATATCTCGGTAAATTTTGATTAGAAAGACCATATCTGAAAATTAGAATACTGCTTGTACATAAAAGCCTACAAACAAAAATCTGTCAGCAAAGTCAGTAAATGGCTCAAATATGTCAACAGTTGTATAAAATAACACCTAGTGGACTAATAAACAATACCGTTTGAGAAGAACTCTTTAGGAAGCTTGTAGTGGATATATTCACTGAATACTTTTGTACCTTATCATAGTCTGAATCAAACTGTTTATGTCAGGGACACCTTCTCTGGCACAATTCATTTAAAATTAAAGCAAGCTGACCACACTTATGTAAGGCAAACAGGTATCAAGTCAGAGCTGTAACAGAAAGCCTGTGATAACAATGACAGTAACCACCACACTGTGTGTGTACAGATCATGCTTAAAAATTAATCTTTTGCAGAATGCAGCAACAAGAGATGTTTGCCAAACATTTTAGTAAGAAACTGAAACTCCTATACCTTCAAAAGCACACCAAGAATCATTGTTTCCTCAAGAGAAATTATCAATATTGTGTCTTCTCTCATCTGTATTACGTAAAGCTGAAACTGAAAAACCACATCAAGCATATAAACTTAACATATTCTGAAAAAATGAAACTAAACCAGAAGAAACAAATCTAAAATTTTTCTGAAGTTGACAGTTACTCATAGTAGTGCAGATAATGACTTTTGTTACCAAGAATTCTACTTTCATATGTAAATCCAGAAAAAAAGGAATCAAGGAAAAGGAACTGGGTAACATTAGTTGAAATGCAATAAATTTTGGCAAAATTAGGGTCCTAGCATACACTCCAAAACTGTCAAAGCTCGATGATATCTGTGGAAATATGTGCACCAATCTAACTTCTAAAGTTCTTCAGAATCTTGCAGTTACAAATAAATTCAGAACCAAGAAATCTGTTTTCAACTGCAGGAAGTTATTAATTAACAAAATGTTTTCTGCAGTAAATTTGTAAGCTATCAGGAAAGAAAATGGGTAAGTTAATTGACTTCTGGTTTTGGAAGAGAAAAACATTTAAATCAATTTAATTTAACATATGAGTATTTAATTCAATTTTTTTATATAAATCAGTCAGGCATGTTATTCTGGAGACTACTTTTGCATGTATTTCTGAATTTTCACATTATTCAAGTTTCTCTTTCGAGAGTGATGAAAGAAAGAAGTGGTTGGTTGGGAAGAAAGTGAAATCTTTATTGTGTCATATTCTGTACTTTGTGTATTTTTACAGCCAATTTTATCAATCTCATCTCTCAAAAATCTGTACTAGGAAGACACATCTAATATGGGACAACAGCAGTTGGACTGCTTCATTAAACTACTAACATACCCTACATTCAAAACCTGGGTGCTGCAATCAAAAACTCTGCCTGGAATTCCCTGGGTGAATTTCTCTCTCTAACTCCTCCTTCTCACTCTCCCTCTTGCTCTGTTCTCCAACATTCATAGTTCCTTCATCTCTGACATGAAGGCATTGGACTTCAAGTTGAAAATCTTGGTTCTTTCATGGAAAAAAGAAAAGAAAGACAAAACAATGCTCATAGAACATACAGCAATTACTCTAGAAGTAAATCCAAGCACGAGGGTATTTTACACACTTCTGTCTTCTTATCACAGAATAGGAGCATGTTTCTGTCTTTTCTAAAAGATTACTGAAATTTGAATTATGAAAGTGATTGTGAAGAATTCTTTTATTGCTGCCTCTGATGACTAGCACCAGCACTTACTTTTTGCAGTCCTTGTGTCTTCAAACTAACAGGAGTAGAGACAGACACTTGTGACTGAATCAATTCAGTGACAGCTTTCTTCTCAATAAACTCAGCTATTTCATCTTCTAGAAGTTTTTTCTTTTCCCCTAATTTCAGCTCCTCTTCTTGAAGCATTCGCATAAGACGATCAAATTTAGTCAATATCTACTTAAAGAAAGCACAAAAAATAACATTTCCAACGAGCAACACAAGGTGGTGATATCACAATATAAAAACCCTCTGCTAATTAACAGTAAAACCCATCTCAACTTGTGTTAATAGTCACAAGAAATTGCAGTTATTTCCCCAAACTGTTAAGACTAAAAAACAGCAATACAGAAAAATAATAACTTTTATCAGACTGTTCTCATGATGCAGGCTATTGCACTCAAAGTACAGGTGCACTAACCTGTAACTAAAAAACATGGGAGGCACTAAGTGAACCTTAGATTTCCTACTACATTTCCTACTACATTGTACCTTTTTTATATAAAAAATAAGGAGGCCTTTAGAGAAGAGCCAACTATCAAGAGATAGATTAAATCAAGATGTGTCAAATTGAATATAATTCCCTAAAATCAAGTAGGGAAGAGTATATTGATCAGACTTAAATATTAATAAGTACACAGAGCAAGTCCAGTTGGAGAGTTACTGGTGGCCTGCAGGAAGCTAACTGCTTTTGTACAGTAATTGTTCTTTGACTGGGGTTTTTAACATACTAATGCATTTTAGTTTCCAGATGTATTTCAAGCAGTTTAAACCAACTGTGAAGCTGCATGTGACAACAAAAGGGTACTTCATATTTCCTCATCTCCCATTTCCCCATACACAAATTCTCCTAGAATCCTGCTTTTGCAAAGAAGAAACTAAGAATTAATTAAGATTATAAATGTAACGGTATGCCTGTTGTACACAGCAGAGCTGACAAATTGTATAGGTGCACCTACAAGTTTCCTCTAAATGAAGGATGTGAAAGAAATCTGAACTACAACAGAAACTCCTCATTTTCTTTAGTTTCCAGATACAAAAACAGCAGCAAGAGTACATGAGAAATGTTCTTCAGGAGAGATTGCATGATCACTTTCCCACATCACGAAGTTGGAAAACTAATATCCATTATGCTGCAATATGCAGAGCTCACAAACCACTTGGTACAAATCATAGAAGGAAAATATAACAAAGGATGGCAGAGATACTGTGTAAAACCTTGCTGAACCTGCTTTGAACATGGCTAAGCATTCTTCCAGTTGGACAGCCTCATACTGAGAAGGACTGAATCTGACTTTCTCTTCTCTATAAGTAGCATGAGAGTCTTAACAGATTTAGAAAACAAGTATTACGCCACCTTCTTATTTAAAACATGTACCTGAACACCTCACAAAAACTGCTACAGCTTTGCTGGGGGACTGAGGTACAGAAAAGAACATTAGTAAAAAATACACAGGTTTCCAATTTCAATTAAACCAGTGTTTGAATATAAATTTGTGTCTGGCAGAAAGTAGATTAAAAGATCCTATCTTGCTAGTCCAGCTTGATAGGGCTAAATCTTCAACAACAGAGCCAAGAAATATTACACATCTTCAAATAGTCTTAAGGCAGCTCGGAATAGGTGAGATTTTAAAAGCAGAACCAAAACAAACCAACAGAATTCCAGACAAACACACTTTCAAACCTCTCAGCATGAGGGTTGAGCTTAGATTTAGTAACTGAATCTGGAAGTCAGGCAAACACACACGGCCCACTCTGGAAAACAACCCATAGCATTTTTTCCTAAAATCTTGGTTTTTACAGAGCAATGTATGCACAAAAAGCACCTACTGTGTTATGGCATACCAATGTTTCCCAGCACACTGCTAGAGAAGACAAAGAAACACAACCATTATATTCATCACACTCTTACTTCACCGTATCTACTCCTACTCTGTAGACACGTACCAACTATCCACCAAAGCCTTCAGACCATAAGATCCCACCTTCCAAAAAAACCAGTGCAATTTATAGAACCACGGAATCACTGGTGCTGGGAAAGTCCTTTAAGATCATCAAGTCCAACTGAGAACCCAGCACTGCAGGTCCACCACTAAACCATGTCCCCAAGTGCCACATCTACACATCTTTTAAATACCTACAGGCTTGGTGGCTCACCAGCTCGCTGGGTAGTCCGTTCTCCAGTGCTTAACAACCCTTTCAGTGAAGGCATTTTTCCTAATATCCAGTCTAAACCTCCCATGACACAGCTTTAAGTCCATTTCCTCTCATCTTGTCACTTATCACTAGGGAGAAAAGACAAGCCCCAAACTCACTACACTACTCCTTTCAGGTAGTTGTAGAGAACAATAGTCTCCCCTGAGCCTTCTTTACTTCAGGCTAAACGACCCCAGCTCCCTGAGCTGCTCCTCATAAGACATATTCTCTTGTTTGCTGGTGTCTAATCAACCTGCTAATCCAATCAACCTGTGTAATTAAACTGCTTTTGATTTAAAGTATTACTGTCCTCAAAATATTAGGAAATTATAAATATCAACCAGTAATTTTGTTAAGAACTTAGCTGTTCCAAATCTCAGAAAACAAACTCAAGACAGACAGGCATGCTTGCCTGTCGCTCTGCCTCCTCCAACATTGCTGCTTTCTCGTTCACTCTCTGCACAAATCGTTGCTTAATCTCCTCTTCTTTTCTTTCCATTTCAAGGAAGAACTCGAGCCTCTTTGCCTCAATGACTTCCTGCAGACTGAAGTTCAAAAATGTAAGCAACTCTCCAGCACGCTGCTTTAGTCAGTGTGGAAAAGCAACAATCTAGAAAATTATGTAAACAATTAATACTCATCTGAAATATTAATTTCTACAGCTTCCCACATAAAAATTCATAAAGAAAACTAAACAGAAGCAAGCATGTTATCTTTCTATTTTTTTATTTATGTAAACAACCCTGAGTAAAATCATTTATGCTAACAGCTCCTGGGCAATTTACATTTCAAAGTAAATAGAGCACTTTAGGCATCTCATGTGCTAAAGACTTGATTTATACCTTTCCGACTCCAACACGCACAAGCTTCCTTTTTAAGCTGCTTACTACTAAGACACTGAAATTGCCAGAAAAATCTCCCAAAATTTCCACATTGTGAAACGTCAGTCTTCAAGCAGGACCGCACAACAATAATTAACCTGGAGCATTAGCATAAAAAACTGATTGTTCCTATATGAAAATGAAAGAAAATAACAGGATCTTCAAAATATATAGCACTCCCTATATGTAATGTCAAAATTTAAATATGGCAGAATTACAGTAATAGAGAATAAATACAATTTCCTAAGTAGTTAAACATCCAAAAGTACTGGGTTACTTCCCAACATGCAACAGCCAAAACCTCAAGACTGCTTGTTTTTTCCCGAACCCTCTCTTACAGAAGCAAATATACTGCATATATATCATACTTGAAATTATACAGGACTAAATTAGTTCAGATCATTGAGCAAATACCTGGGGAAAAAACAAATCAGCAAGTAAATCAAAAATTACTTTACTTTTAAATCTATGCCTCTCTTTTCTTTTCAGTACACAATATAACGCTTTTTTTCCTTCCAACAACAGGTACTTGAAATTGAGATACTTCTTTCATGTCAAAGCATATCATGGCAAATTAAGAGACACTAGTAATTTATTCATATGAATAAACTACTAGAGGTTGGACATTTTCAGGGTCAATACTGCCACTGTCAGGCAGTGCTGGCAGGAAACATTCTGCTTTTCAAGAAAAAAAGAATGGAGCTTGTACACAGATGTTCCTCATAGATCAAACTGCCTTTGAAAAGCAACCCTGCTTAATGACACAAGTTCTTCCACCAAAACATTTACCACAAACTTCTCTAAGTCACATGATTCCAGAGAGCAGAACTGGTGAATCACAGCTGTGTTAATGGTTATTGGAAGCCAGCCCTCTTCAGCTAACATGAGTTACTGTCCTTTGCCAGGTAACTCATGCCTTCCATCCTGATGTAAAATAAATAGGTATGTACATCAAGTATTTAATTTTGATTTATACTTTTAACACACATACATGCTTATGTACCAGTTTTTGTTCTTTTACTGTTTCTATCTAAACCATTTATAAATGGAAAAACTTACAAAAAAAGATCTCTAAAGAGTTAATTATTCAGAGCAATACTAAGCTTAAACAGCTCTCTTCTATACTTAAATTTATGATGACTGGGCAGTTTCCCAGTCCTAAAGTTTCTTATTTGTATTCAAAATATCATCTAAAGAGACAGAAGAAACATCTTGAAATTGCACATGCAGACAATGTTTGTAAGATATCAAGGTCAGAGCACTCCTCCTATTTTATCTTATTTGACCACTACATGGCAACAATATAAATTCAGAACAATTACCTTTTTGTGTTTGGGTTTGTTTTGGGGGTTTTTAACCAGCTGTGAAGTAACTTAAGTCACCCTGAAATTCTAAATCCCTAAATCCACATGAAACAGGGACATGGTTTTCAGTTAGATGTATTAATTCACACTATCTCTAAGTTTAGACAATAATGCTACAGCACGCTTTTCAAGTGCTAGCAATCTCACACTATACACACTTCTGCACCCAGTGTCAGTTCTGCTAGATAAAATGCTGTCTTTGGGTACAATAAATCTGCTACACTAAAATGCTGCAATCCCACCTTCATTTCTTTATGTGGACATCTTTACACCCAGACTAGGTAACTTTATCAGGTAAAAGCAATTTTGTCTTGAAATTAGTAAAATATTAACTTCGAAGACACTGGACTCAGTAAGTAATCAAATTACATGTACAAAGAAGAGGAGAAATAAAAGTGCATTTTTTAAATTTACTGTGTGGGTGGTTGTGGATGCCAGTAAGTATTCAAGAGGAAGTGTGGAAGTGTTCAAGGCCAGGCTGGATGGGGCTTGGATCAGCCTGGAAGGCATTCCTGTCCATGGAAGGTGGGTTGTACCTAGATGGTCTCTGAGGTCTCTTTCAACCCCAGCCATTTTATGATTCCACGAAATATCCCCTCCCCCTGGACTGAATTGTTCTGGAAATCACGAAGACAGAACTAACCCAAAATTTCCTTTTCTTCATTTGGCATATCAGCAACACAATAACACAAACACTCCCTGGTTTTGGAGATTTGGGGAGGAAGGAAAAACGGTTCACCAAATCTTAAGCCAATCCTTTCAACATTACTGCATCCACTGCTCACAGTAAAACATATTTTGGTTTATCTGAAGACTGGTTTTACTGCTTCTCATTTAGCACATTATGAAAATCAAGTTCACAGGTTCTCTCATTCTTCTGGCTTAGACATCCAGAATGTTATACTCTGTACAAAGACACTTGCAAAATTCAAATGTTATAACTAATTATTTAAATAATGTATTTTTATTGAGGTTTTGAAGTAAGGGATTGTGAAAAAAGTCTAAACTAATCACACATACCAGCACTACCACCTGCCTTTCTACAGAAGCATAGCTGTGACATACAGTTTTTCTGTCTGCATGAGACTGAAAGAATGGAAGCCTAAAATTGCTTTTATTTAAAGCATATTTAAAGGTATTTAAAGTTTGTTCAATTAAATTTTTAAAAGCTTTCAAATATGAAAGTAACACTTGTAACTTTTTGCAAAATATTTGACTATCAATTAAGGTATATCAGAAAAACTAAAAAAAAAAAAAAAAAAGATTAGTGGCAGGTATTTCTAGCACAGTGCTTCAACTCAGTCAACCAGCTCAGTTGATATTGAGCAATAATAAGGATGTGGTAGATGTAAATAATTAGCAATTTTCCAGTAGAGGCATGAAAAACAAGTATTTTGGGTGTGGTCCAATCTCATTCTAATACAATTAAAATATTTAGCTCAAATGCAAAGGTCTGCAGCTGGTCAGATGAGCTCCAATGCCAAGTGACTTCTTAGGGAAAAGGTCTAATAGTCTTTCAAATATTAGGTTTCTTTTCTTAGAAATGACAACAAGAGTCATGTCAACCTTCCTCTACATATAAACTTATTCACATCACTAAATCCTTCCTGGTTTTCTGTCATCATCTTCAAAACACACTGAAAAATAAACAAGTTCAGCAACTGCAAGGTCTGAATATCCCAGTTTCAGGGAGGAATAAAGCATGGAATGATTCCCCATATACTGAGGAACCGAGATGCTTATGCTGCAACTATGTTTAATTGCAATTATAATGAAGAGCATATTGCAATTACGATGACAGAAAAACAACTAACCCAGAGAACGTTTAACATCAGCCAATCTAAATATGTAAGCATATGGCCTGAATATCAATCCCCTGCTTTTTTCAACAGACCTGGGACTATCAGTTTTCTTCTTTCAAAACAAAAATGTCCCCATAGGCAGCAACTTCAATTGAAAAACGGACTTCACAAAATGTCCAACTTCAAAACGCTAGCAATCCTCTCCTCCCTTGCAAACACCTAGGCTAACTAGGTGTGTGTGTATATTTAGAAGTTTGTTTTCCTGGAAGCACTCTTCATGTCTAGATTTCTGCTTTCAACTATTCCAAATTTTACCACTCAAAACATCTCAGCAGTTATCCCTTGCTGAGAATGACCTGAAACTAGGAATTCATGTTCCTAATGGCCGTAATCGGCTCATCAAGGAGCAGACCATCTGCACACACAGAGGAAAAGCTTCTCTTTACTTTTCAACAATGAAGAAATGCAAATGCCAATTTTAAGTAGCAAAAAATTATAAAAATCTACTTCCTGAATTTTATAACCAACAGATCCTGCATAAAATGCATAAACCACAGCCCAAACACTCTGTAGACTTCATTACTTCAGTCTTAGAATGCAAATAACAAAAAGTTATTATGAAATAGCTTCACCAAAAATACAGGATTAGGGAATAGGTGTTTTTAAAAGTGTGCACAAGACAGTCGTGTCAGCTCTACCTTTATTTTCCCTTCTCACATCTAGTAATAAAGATAAAAATATATTCTTTTGTTGTGTGCTGAAACCATCTCTTTCCACGTCTCCCATAAAAAAGTAAAACTTGCCAACGTGTTTTTACACACATGTAAAAGTGTAAATGCTTCAAACACATGCAGAAGTGAAAGCCTTTACAGATGTCTGCCCACAACCTATCTCACAAGGTAGATGGACATCCAGGAATTACTGGTTTTGTTTTGCAAATAAAACAGTGGCATACAATTCTGGATAAATAAACTACTGTCCTACTTCTAAAGCTGAAAGAGTGGTACAGGAACTTCACAGGCAGCTTCTTCACAACATGCCAGAATGCAGGGCACATTAGCAACTCAAGTGTCAGTGCTCAAATGCTACAAACAGCCAATTACTCAAGTCTAGCAAAGGTTTTCTAAAATTACATTATTATCAAATTTAATATGTAGACAGCTACATCACAGGCACAAAATATGACTTCTCAACATGCATTTTGATCATTATTTACACAAATAGCAAGAAATTTTAATCTTCAGGCATATACTGCTATGCAATAGTAATTATACTTTAAAACTACAGCTCTTAGAATCTACATTATATATTTTAAACATCTTTAAGGACAAAAAGGATGACAACTTGATAACACATTTTTGCCTGAAGCAACTGGATAGTCCATATTCTAAAACATATTTAAATGTACAAGCAAACTGGGAAGCACTGAACTTCTATGCAGAAACACATTTTCAATCACACTGCTGAGGGTGACACTTTTTATTGTTTCCTCAGTAACTCGATAAAACACCTTATGGGTAAGGCTGCATTAGTCTGCTAATTACGCTGCATACACATCCTCTAAATTCTCTTCCTTTTTTATGGTATCATAAAATGTTTCTCCCAAAACACCAAACACTTTCTCTTTCAGACCTCAGCGTCACTCAATGTCCCACATTACCGAGGGACAACCACATCTATCCTAACCTTACTTGTCTCTTCCCGTTGCAGTAAATCTGGGGAAAAGTTCATTTTTCTAGATTCTTATGGAATATCTACTCTCATCCTTCCAAAACAATGACATTTTCAATAGATCTGATTTACCAAAACTGATGTCTAAATGTACTTTCTTGCCAAAAATCTCTCAATAAAACTGGCATCTAGCAGGCCATACATAGAAGCTACACACCAGAGAGAACTCAGTTCTTCTGTATATCCAAGAAGCAAACAACTTCTAAATGAGCTCTGAAGTGTAAAATACTGGGACATTCTGATGTGAACCTGTCACTTTAGGCTGTTAACAAAACACGAACTGTGTAAGGGTTTTACAAAGATAATTCCTGTGTTTGCAGAAGAAAACACTTCTATGGATGATGGTTTTTATAATTTAACTCCTATCCCGAGATGGCTGTACACCATGAAATCCAACTTCAGAAAAGCCAAATGTATTGAAGTCAATATTGCCATGAACAAATCTCTAAAAAAAAGTCTTCCCTTGACAAGGATAACAAGACATCAGCTGTTAACATAGGTTCTTAAACTTAAACCAAAACCAAATGAAAATTCTATGGTTAATTTCAGTTGATTTTAAACCTCTTTCACCTTTGGTTCTCTTTTTATGAAGAGGATGTCTTACTTTCTTGTTAATTCAAGAGAAGTGTCAAGAGACCACTGATTCAAGGCCAGTTCAAGATCATCTATATGAACTAATCTGCAAATGTGCCTTGGTTCAAACAATGAGAAACTATTTTTAATGCAAAGCCTTATTCTGTTTTTTCATGCCTGGTTTAAGTCAGTATTTCCCACCACAGCTACGCAGTAACAGTGCTTCACTAAACTATGAATGCTTGAATAACTCCTAAAGCATCAGCTCTTCTCCATCAGGATCCTGACCAATTATAAGTACAGTCCCATGCATAAAAAAACCCAAAGGAAGCTGGAAGAGGGAGACAAGAGAACTGGAAATAAAAGATTAAACAAAATTGATTCAGAAATTTTAAATGCTGCCTGCAGAAAGCAGCTTTACTACACGAAACAACTGAGTGCCTATAACCCTCTGCTTAACTTTCCTTTGAAATCCTCTTTTAACTCCCCACAGTCTTGCAAGAGATTTCTTGACCTGAAAATGCTATCTGCCTTTGTTATTACAGCATATAATGGGGGAGTCAACAGTGTAACCACTTATTTTGTAAAAGTTTTTGCTTCAGTTCCTTCTGAACCTGGAGTCCAACCAACTCATAATTCAGAATCAGACATTCTTAAGAGAGAAAGTAAAACATAATACTGACACATAATGAAAATAATTAAAAAATTAATAAAGCACATGTACCAAAAGAAAATGGACACACTTCCTGAGAAAATTAAAATCCTCAGATTTATTATAGAAGAGAAAGATTTCAGAAATACAAGTGGCTTTCATGCTTCTAAAAACAATGCTCATTTAAACCCATATACTTCTCCAAGAAGATAACGGAATGAACAGCTACATCCTTCAATTTAAAAAAAAAAATTCTTTCCTTCTTAGAAAACCTATTTTATGTATGAACCCTGCTCTGCATTGGGCTGATGTGAAGTGAATGGATGCTGAAAGCAAGTGGTGCACATGAAGTCCTTTACCTGACTGGCTTGTTCTCTGGGCCAACGCCTCTGCAACCCAACTTTTCCAGTCTGCAGCGTCTGTACGACTCATAATATGCACGAGTCTTCTCTCTTAAGTCTTCCATATTTGTGCAAAGCATCCTGCGAAGCTTTACAGTATCACAGTGGCTCTCATTTTCCACTAATCAGTTAAAAGAAGATTTTATTATTATGCAGAAGTAGCAAAATACTCAAAATACATTTTAAACAGCATTACTTATTTTGTTCACTAAATATACTTCTAGAAAAAGGTATCTTGTTGTTTATTATACCTCTTATACTTTCTTACCATTTCTAATATACACACTGAAGTACTGTAAGTACAGTAACATATTTCAACCCATCCTGATTTCCTGTTTGAGCTGAACAACAACACATTTCTCTCCTTTTTAACCCTCTTCTTTACTGACAATCACAAATGTTTGAAATTTGGTAGTGCTAGAGGCACCGCCACCATACTAACCTACCCAAATACGACATACACCATCTCATACCTTGATTCCAAGGATGTGCCAGTGTGGATGAAACTACCAGCTATGTGCATGCCTCAAGTATTAATTGCTAAATTCCTTAAACTGTTGATCCAAAATACAATCAGCCTGGCATCGGTAAAACAGCCCCTTGTATTACTGCTGAATTTTGTACTTCAACAACAGCAAAAATCTCATAAAAATACTTTTAAGAATTCCTTTACCTTTTACAATGCCCCAAGGGTATTGACGAGCTCTCACCATTTTGTTTCCAATTTTCACCTTTTCCATACTTCCTACCACAGCAAATGGCAAATGACCCTGCAAGAGTCATAGCAATAAAGTCTTATCTGTTAGCATTCTTATGTTAAAACAGAAAAACTTTTCAGAAATAAATTAGGGAGGAAAATACCATTTCAGGAAAAGCCAACAGGCAGTTTCAAACCAGAAACCACACTCAGGAGATCAGTAGGTAGGCAGTATCTACTGATAAAAAACTCAAACAACAATAAAAGCAGAAGAGGCAGTTGACTAACCCAGATGGGTGTGTTGCCAACTCAGGAGAACATCAGCAGGCTGGGGAAATGGGCCCATGGGCACCTCATGAAGCGGAAATGAGAGCAATGCTAAGTCCTGCATGTCAGGAGGAGTAAGCCCATGCCCCAGCAGCTGCTGAGGGCCAGCTGTCTGGAAAGGTACTTTGCAGAATAACACGTGGGGACAACGACCTGGTGAACAGCAGGTGGTTCCTGATTCAGCAGGCCTGCCCCAATGGCAAAGGCCGCCAGCTACATCCGGAGCTGCACTAGGAACCATCAGCCCCAAACAGAAAGCTGCTCGAGAACATATGACTCACATCCACTTGGAGCTCACATCCCAGTAACACTCATGTGACAATCACAGGCTGGAACCTGTGGTGTGGTTACTGCTGTGGGCTTGGCACAAAGCCAGGCTGGGCACTGACTGCCTGCGAGCTGACTCGCAACAGCTGGCCAAATAAAGAAACGCCATTACCTGGAAAAGAAATCACTCGCAGAGCATAGAAGTGGTAAGTAACAAACCACCACATTTCCCCACAGTGAAAGGACCAGCTACTGATGGACAGCTGCACATTCTCATTCCCTGGCCGGGTAACAGAGGTTGGGACTGCAGAGCCATCCGGGCTCCTGCTCCCTGCTTTCAAACCCAGGACACACAAATGTGGCCACATGCACCTACAAACACATGCACGAGAGCAGCAAATACAGAGTGCTCAAGGCAAAGCCATCTAGCTTCACAGCCTTAGCTGAAAGCTGGCAGCTACCCCTGGGACAATTGGACAGGACAACAGAAAATAAGCCAGAGCTACATCTGATTTTTTCATCCCCAGAGAAAATCTGTCCTAATTTCAAAAGAAAGTACTAAATAAAAGAAAAAAAGCCCATGGAAGACTTGATAAAGACCAGAGAAAACTGTAGACATGAGGCATCTAAATATCTTCTCTACCAGATGTAAAATTGTATTTTTTGAGGAAAAGAGCAAAGTCAATCTGTCCATCTATTACAGTAATTATGTATTAATTAACCAGATATTAGAAAAACCATTTATGCGTGAGAACCTCTTTTCCATTACAGATATCAACAGCAGAGGGACAGGAAGATTTGCAAGTAGGAAAAAAAACCCCAACACATAAGAGCTTTTTATGGAAAGAGAAAAATAAACAAACTCGTGACATGCAAACTCATAAGCTTAAAGATAATGGTGAAAGCAGTGACATTTATCAGCATTAGAGAATGATGCTTTAGTGCTGAAATATCAATATTTTTGCTATTTACTTACATTTGTGATGGTATTAATCCCAGAAATGGTTTCATCATCAGCAGGAAACTGGTATATCTGGATGCCATTACTAATTAATTCACTCATTATTTTCTTCTTGAACTCCTGTAGCTCAGTTTTAGAAATGCTGTCTGCTTTGCCTATAATTGGTATAATGTTCACCTATTAATGACATAAATTATATGAAAAGTGTGAGACAACTTTTGTAAACAGAATTGTTTTCTAATAGCTGTCTTAAACTTCCCCCGCAGTCCAAACTTTTCCATCAATTAAAGATATTCTCATGGGCATCATTTAACAAACTAGCAACTCCCTTATATACTCCCTTAAAAGCAATTGTTTCTAAGAACGAGGAAGGAGGTCTCATAGAGCCAAGTACTCAAAAGAAAGCAGTGCCTACTTATTAACTAAATGCCATTAAGTATTTGTATCTCTGCCAAAAAAATAGATTGTTTAGTTTATAGCAGCAGGGGACATGGCTCAGGTGTTGAATGAAAGCTGACAGTCTAAATACACAAAGAAAAGGAAGCTGGCTACCAAACCCTGCCTACTCCTGAGCCTCTACCTTGGGTTCCTTTCAGCTACAACTTCTTCACCCCACCATTGCAGCACAGTTTCTCAAATATCTGATATGAGCAGAGGAATGACAAAGGCTAAAGCATCTTGCTTACCAGTCTTTACACTAATCACTCAGAACACAGAATTCAGTTCTATTAAACTGCCCTATTTCCGAAAATAGTTATGACAGTAACTTGGCAGTAGATGCCAATTTTTTCTTACAAACACTATTGCCACTCCCAAAATACACCTTTTTCAGAACTAAATGCAAATAATGAATGCCCTAATATTTTGAAAGAACAATATAAATAACTCTTCCACATTTCACAAGATGAAGAGCTTTACAGAGTTCCTTGACCACAGATGCAAAAAGGAAGGAGAGAGAAAATAAAAAAAGGAAAACAACACACACTTTCTATTCTTCTGAATATTCCACCTGAATGGAAATGCCTAAGTGTCAAGAACAGATTCAAAATGGATAGTTTTCAAATAATACTTCTGTCATAAGCAAAATGTCCCAAAGAAAAAGAAGCAAGCCAACTCTGAAGCATGTCTTCTAAGATTACGTGATGATAGTCCTTAATTGTGTAGCATACATGATCTAAGCATATACGGGGTAAAATATCTAAAATCAAATAAAATTATGGAATATGTTTTTTTAATAACTGAACTCATTTAGAATTCTATAAAAAAATCTGTTACAGCTCAGAGTATTTCACACCTTCAATCAAATTAGCTGAGGGACATCAATCTAGGTTTTCTCTAATAAGGTCTAAAAATGGATGGAACACAAATCCTCAGAATTAAATTAACCTCTACTCTGTCTCTTCAACAGGAAACTTTTTCAAGCACTCATTAATTAGGAGAGAATTTCTTAGAAAACAAATAGCAGAGAAAGCCTACCAAGGAGAACAGTAAAAAGCACAATCATCAGAAACTGTGATTACAGCTGTCAACATTGACATTAAATCACCACCACAGTATTAAAATTGAAAAGCATAAAATTTGCCCTGGCTTTAGATAAGCAACAAAGAATTAAAAGAAATACATGTATTTGAAATCAGTGCTGGTTGCAAGAGCAGGCTGATTTAAGTGTATCTCTGAACCAATATAAAAATTTCTGAAGGGAAAAAACCCAAGCTAAATCCCCACGATACTTTACTGACTTAACTATAAACTGTAAACAATTCTGCAAACATGAATTAGAACTGCAGAGCTCTTAGTTGAATAATCACTATTTCCAGCAAGGAAGGGTACAGGAAAATATCCCCTTTGTCTGCAAATGAAACCTGGCTGGTCTGTGGTGATGCCATCCTAAGCAAAACTATAGGATTTTCCAACGTCTAAATGCTAGAGTCCAAATTCTTAGCTAGTCATCCAATTCATAACAGAGAAAAATAAATTGACCATAGATACTCTGTTTTTTTCTCCAAGGACTACAGAGTACAGGATGAACCTAATCTGTTCCAAGAACCCTCTCTACCTCTGAGCTGTGTAATCTGCTATTGTTTTGTAGCAGCAGACCATAACAAAAGCACACAGTGCACACTGCAGTGGATTTAGGAAGAAACTCAACATAGCTTTGGACACAGATTTAGACAGTTGATGGATGCATGTGGCTGTACCATCTTCTCTTCATGGAATCCTGTACTCAGTGAATGCACCCAGGGACTTCCACATCCTGGGAAATTCCAAGTTCTTAATTGCCACTAGGAGAACGCAGTACTAAAAGCACCACAAACATGGCTCCACGACAAGACAGAAACTAAACTACAGCTAAGCACGTAACTCTTTCTGTGTGTATATGGATACCTCTGCAGTAAGATCAGAAAGAAGAATCCATTGCAAAGGGATAAAGCAACAGAGTTACATGTGGTTCATGCTCTCTGTGCCAAAGCAGGACTAAAAATATTTGCAGCAGGTGGCTAGAAGCCAAAATTCCCCAAAGCAGAATTACTTTCGGTTTATCCTGATAGAAATATTTTCTCAGGATGCTGGGACTCGAGGATCTATATCCTTTCCTTTTGAAAGAAACAGTTTTAAAGGAAGTTCAGTAAAGAGAGGGCACAACCTAGAAGCCAACAACATAGCACATAGAAATGACCCTGCTCTCCCCTACCTTTGTACCACCGTATCTTCCCTCCGCTTGCTCTCTGCTATTGAGAAGTCCAAAACGCAAAATACATCCACAAAGTAACAAAAATCCCAAATGTGCTTATCAGCCACAAATGTGGACTAGACAGCTGATTTAATCCTTGTTATCTTGCAGAAACTTCTCACAAAAAAGAAAATGCAGAAAGAAAATTTGGCAGAAGGGGCTCTAGTAAAGCACAAAGGAAAAGGCTAAAGGCACAGCAAATGCATTTAAGTTTTCAAATTTCTCAACATTACAACAAATTCAATCCAAATAATATAAGGTTTCTTAAAATTGGTTAAACATTTATCTTCATCCAGTTTACACAGCCCTATTATAGGAAGAAAGTTAAGGATTTGGAAAATGCAAGTAATTTCACTAGAAACTGCTATTTTAAAGCTTTCTAAACTAATCAAGACATTAAAACACTACTGCAGCCTATCTTAGACAAAGCCACACTGGCAGGATGCTCTGTTCATGGCACATACCTCTTCAGTTATCTATAACGAAGACCTTTACGGTGCTGCAGAGCTTTTTATGTGCCAACTTTCCATCAGCCCCAGAACTAGAAACAAGCTTAATTAGAAATACTACAGCACTTATGGAAGGTACCCTATCCAATCTCACCATGACGTTCACAGTTTAATAAAAGTAAAGCTGATGTGGTTCTACTTTTTTTTAATTGTTTTTTTAAACTCTGTTGTGCTTCTTTTTTCAATGTTCTTGCTGGATGTCTCTCTCCTTTTGACTTGTAAATAAACAAGTGATGAACTGCAAGCTACTTGCAGAGCCCATGTATTCTGAACTTAAAGTACACCAGTGCCAAAATAACATTACAAAACCAAACACATCAATACAGAACTGAAAGGTGGTAGTGGACCTAAAAGCTACAAGATGCGTTAGAAAGTAAGACAAATTCTTGGAACTGTTTCCAAGTCTTACCTTACTGTCTAGGCTTCTCATAGTTAACAAATCTATGGTTTTTAGGGAACGGCCTGTAGGTGAAATGAAATAGAGGCAGACATGGATGCGAGTATCATGGTAGCTAAATAAAGAACGTATAACTTTCAGTTCTTCCTCGAGATAGGCTTCAAATTGTGCATCTATATAATCCACTATTGGCTGATAGCTGTAGGAAATAAAATTTAACAACCAGGTATTAGCTACTCCTAAACAGAGACAGACTAAGAAGGGAATTCTCTCATACTGTTCTGTAGATTTTTGCTTTACATGTCAAAAGGCTGCTCAAATAGGGCAGAAAACTACATGTACAGACTAATTTTAATTTCTGAAAAGCAACTCAAAAAAGAATTGTGCATCTAATACAGACAAAACATTTCCTAGCTACCATTAGTGAAAAAAGTTACATAAAGTTAATTATGATTATAACCGAACTTCCCAAGTGATGTTTTTAAATTTTTGCAATTAAGTTGTCGAAATGCAGAATTCTTAAATATAAGAAAGATACAACAACCTCTTAGGTACAAGAAAAGAAAGAATGTGCAACTAATAGTACCTAGAAATAGGAACTTTACCAAGTAAATAGGACCAAGAAATAAACTTGAATAGTACCAAGAAATGAACTTTATCTCTGAAGTACTGTACATGAGAGAGCACTTAAGCAATAGACAAAAACTAAAATGAGAAATGTTAGAGAATATAAATCTGATTTATAGTAAGTACAGTTTAAGTATGCTTTATCCTACTTAAAACCAGATTCTAATGTGCTTTCAAAAAGAAAGTTTTGCTAGATGTAGAAGCAGTGCTCCCTTACATTTCTTCTGCTACACAAAGTTTACAAGCCAGATCAAACGCTATCAAAATCCAGAAGCAGGTGTTACACACAAAATTAAAAGAACAAAAAGACACCTCCTATACCACACACCAAAACCCCTAATAGCTATACTAGTATCTACTTCCATCTCCTTCATCCAATTCACTAGCAATACTTATTATCCAGTCCTATCATAAGCCATAGGTCTCATGATAATCTTATATGTGACTAACTTTCTTTAATTATATGAATACCACCATTTAGGTACTCACATAGCATAAATTCTTTACAATTAAGGTGAAAGAAACAAAATCTGCTGAGACAGTTCAGTCCTGTAAAACCTTAAATTCACAAAAGCAGAGACTCAGACTAAGTTCTGAAAGACACCAGTGTGCTGCCTCTACATCTCCTGACTAAGCCATCTGACACAACAAACAAAGGCCTTCGGTAATCCACATGATGTTGCTTGCAGTTTAAGGTCTTCAACATGCTATCATCAAATTGTTAAAAACCCTGTAGATCTAATCTATATATTCTACAGTACTTTATAATTTGCTTGGCTGTTTAAAAACCCTCTCATTGACCTCCCTGCTTCTCTCCACCCCAAAAGAAACTACTGTGTGTACATACATTTATAAAAGATCATATCATAAAGAAAGGGGCAGAGTTCATCTGATTTATAAAATAATTTCCCACATGAGAAGAAAAATATGTTTACTTTGACACACAGGGAAAATAGTTAACCATCTATTTGGAACACATGTAAGACAACCACTTACTAAAAAGCCCAAAGAAAAATCAGCTTGCAATTAAGACCAAAACTTCAGCGTAACATAGTGACAAGAGGGCACTTACCTGTCTGCTTTGTTCATCTGGTCACCAAATCCCACTGTTTTTACAATGGTCAGCTTCAAAAGAACATTGCTTTCCTGGAGTTCACAAGTCTGGGCTCTAAGTCGTACACTTGACAGAAAATGTGTTGATGGAGAGTCCTCAAAGTTGGTGTTAAACAAACTGCTCATCAAGGCTGATTTCCCAATTCCAGTTTCCCCTGAAGTTAAACAGAAGGGTTGGGAAAGACATTTTGCACATCAAATAAACACATAAGAAGCACAGAAATTGTGCACAAAAACTTCTCAACTGATTTCTCTGAGCAAAATGTTCTTCTAGTTCTTCTTTTAGTGCATTCTTTCAGTGAGCACTAAATACATTTTCATTATTTTTTTTCATCCTACATATAAGGGTAAATTACCAGCATGAGTAATGAGCAGAACAGTATCTTGACACTTCGGTTTCTTTAAAAGTGTGAACAAACTTCCCATAGATTTTTTTAAAGTTAAGTAGCTAGCTGTAAAACCAAAGATTCAACAAAGGGTTTTTAAGAATAAGGGTAAAATACTAGAGCAAAACATTTGGTAAGTATAGAAACACTTCAGTAATACCACCTTGGAATTTAAGAATTTTTTTAATCTGAAGCTCTTTGTTACGAGTGTAAGCCCAGTTTACTCAAAAGAATCCAAAAGGCTGCTGATAAATGAATAAATAACTGGCATCCATTTTCAACATTTTTTGGTCTTCATATTGTTTATGAAAATGCTACATACAAACCCAAAGAATGGTTATAAATAAACAAAGCTGGGACAAGGGGTGGAATTATAGTGCATGCTTAACATTAAAGAAACTGTTCAACACCACAACTGGATTTAAATTTCAGTCACCTCCTAAGATGGGTATACCACTAAAGCATTAAAGCACCCAGATACTACTCACCAATGCAAAGAATGTTGAAGCAGAAGCCATGCTTGATGGATTTCCTAACCAGCTGGTCAGGTAAGCTATCGAACCCAACATGTGCAGACAAGGACAAAGTTCGACAACCATCGTTTTGCTACAGAAAAATAATTTTAAAATATCAGTTAATGATGGCAACAAATTAATTCTACTAAAAAGACGGAACATGTTCCTTATGATTTCACACGCAATGAAGAAAAGCTAAAGTCTGGGAAAAAAAAGACCTGTCAAATCAGCTTTATTCCATGATTTGAGAAAAAATTTAAATTTACTTTACAGGACCATGAGCAGGCTTAAAATAAAGTCCAGGTTTTGCGAAAAAAAAAAAAAAGACAAAAACCAACCAAACAACAAAAAAACCCCAACCAAACAACCTTATGAAACATGAATAAAAAAAAGTAGAGAAGTCCAACCGAAAACGTAAACTGAAAATGTAGGGAAAAAACAGATCACAGTTGGTTTGCTCTTAGAAATTAGGAAAAATTATTAAAAACAATCTAAGCATCACAATTCAAAACAGAGAGCATAATTTATCAGAGGAAGGTGCAGGTTATCAAACAGAACTCATTCTGAGGAGCTGGAACTGAAATTGCTATTTATGTAAACTAATATATTATCCACACTCATTATATGCACCAGAACTCTGAGACAGTATTATATCTGTTCCATTAGAAATATCTAAACGTGTGCATTCCTTTTCAAACATCAGCTAGCAATCTAGAACCATGACATCAAAGCAGTGAGCATACTAAAAACACATAAGGCTAAAAGGAAATATCTTTGTTCATACCAATGAACTGTGTTTTCAAACAAACATTACATATCAGAAGTAGAAACAGTGACAGGTCCATGCTATTCTTTCTCTTATATTTCCAATCCACACGGAATTGGAAACCATTACTGTTTCCTGTGAACATGCACACAGTTAACAGGAGGAATTTTTTTAATTTAACACTTTAAGCCCATAAAAGTGGTACCTTTTTTAATAGGTATGCATAGCAAGACTCAGAATTCTTGTAGATAAAAGGATATGGACATTCCTCACAGCAAATACCCATACTCTTCTTGATTTGCACAGGACTTCCTTGTATGGGACGACAGACCGCACTGCTCTAACTGCATCAACTCTCATTTTAGACTACTATAATCAGATAATTCCATTTTAAACTAACATGAGGGAAAATGCATATGCAAAGTAAACAATTTAAGGAGAAAATACGACATCTCTCGATATTAAAAAAAAATACATTAAAAGCATGTCTGAAAATAAAATTTCTCAAGGCATTCTACCAGAAGAAAATTACTATTAAAACGTGCTGAGAAACACTGAAAACTGTCAGTATCCTGTCTATTTAAAGGCAATCTGAGAAAGAGTGGCTGCACATCTAAGAACCCTAGCTACTCAGTCTGATACTCAAAGCACCTCTATTGCCACTGATATAAGACAGTTCCTCTAACACAAGCCATTCCGCCTCCACACCAAAAACCAGTCCAAGAGGCTTAGCATGACTGCAGAAGGGAGGCCCTTCATCTTCATGCCACCAGGCGAAATCCCAACCGCATTGGGCCACACTCAAAACCATTGCACTGCCATTCCGAACTCTCCAACAAAAAACCCTCGCATGAATAAATTTATTTCCTTCTGATGTCCAGGTGTTAGAAAATTAAATAACTTTATGAGTAGAATTGCCTTGTTACGATTTAGGGCTTGACACGCCTCAATGATCTCAGACCTGAGCGAGGTTAACAAAGCTTGGGGACAAGGAAGTGCTAACGATAGCGGACACAAAGAATGCAAAATTTACGGGCCACAAGGACATTTGGCAGAACTCCCAATATAAGGAAGAAATTAACAAAGCCAACTCAGCAACTATGCTGAAATCAACCCCAACTGACAGAAGAACACTAATTAAGAAAACTATGTAGTAGCCAATGACCCTTGATTTCCTTGTTTGCTAAAATGTATAAATGTAGTTTTGATGACCGGGCAGCTAGCATTTTGTGGGTTATCACCTAGCACCCTATTTCCTCATCTCAGTGCGTAAATTGTTGCTGCCTGCCAAGCAGCGAGCCCTCATTCAGGACAACACCTCTCCTCCTTACAGAACAATCACTATGTAAACCTATTCCACCTGACAGCAGCTGAAGCATTCTCTTAATAGAAAAGAAGTAGCCTACATTTTTCCTTCTGAAATTTTCCAAAGACATCGGGTGTTTGTCCCTAAACAGCTTCACTCTGCTATTGTCTAACAAATACGCAGAGAAATTCAGTCCATAAAATTGATCACATGATACCTGCATTCTTACTGCATCCAAAAGAAATATCACCTAGTTGATCATCTAATTGATCTAAATCACATGTCATTCCTTCCCTCAACCTCTTTTTTAAAGGCTGAGCTAACTTGTCTGGATTTCTCCAGATTCATTACACTGGATGGGGCTCCAAGCAACCCGGTCTAGTGAAAACTGTCCCTGCCCCGAGGAGGGGGTTTGGAACCAGACAATCTTTTTTAGATCCCTTCCAACCCAAACCATTCTACGATTCTATGATTTAATCAAATATTTTGGTTTATATAAAGTTGTCTTGCCCATTAAAAACAGCATTAAAAAAATCATAGCCTGAGACGGTGTAACATGTAAAAATTATTCTTTCTTTCAGAAAGAAACTAAAAACATGATTATCTTTCAAATTTGCCACATATTTCTGACTAAAACCTCACAACACCATGCCATTCCGAAGCAAAAGCTAGGTCTTGGACTACTTGAACCACTCTGCATAAGGCTCTGCAGAACCAGACCAGCAGTCCAAGCAAGAAACTAGCTTGCTACTGGGCTTGTAGAGGTGACTGAAATTTGCCCTCCAAAACTTGAAGAAAACAGTAGTGTGTGGTTATAGAGAAGGTGAGGGTCGCGCCAGCCCCAGGAGCTACGCGGAGGCCCTGGGAAGGATGCTGCACCCTCAGCCGCGAGGGTGGACATCACCGCATCAACGTGCCCATGAGAACCCCAAATGTGACTCTTCCGAACCCCGAGTTTTCCACTACTACCGATAGGCGTAGGAACTACGCTCCAGGGGGACTAACGCTCCAGCACTGCCGTGTGGATAGGTTCAACGTCTTCAGAACATAAAGCTGACAGCTCTGCCATTGCACAGAAGTAATTCTTCAGCAGCCAAGATTCAACTCATTACTTGGAATAAGCCACTGGAGCGCTAAGGACGGTGACATCTGAAAACAAGTTCCTTTAACAACAAGTGTCCTGAAAGCCTGGCAGCTCTGGGAACTAGACGCCGTGAGGAAAGAGCCTTCATCTCCCCCGCTAACCCGACCCTCACCCCGATGCGGCCTTCAGCAGCGCCCGGCACGGAGCCGGGGCAGCGCCCGGTTCCTCGCAGCGAGGTACAGGTGGCACCTCCACCTCTTTCGTATAGTGTGACCGCCGCCTTTCTTCCCCTCCTGGTGCCGGCGCTGCCGAGTCCCTCCGTCCCCTTCAGCCGCGCCGGGCTCACGCCCTGCGCAGGGGCTGTTCACCAGCCGCCCCCCGCACCGCGAAGGGGACTTACCGGGTGCCGACCAGCATCGGAAGCAGCCATGACGCCGCCAGGCGAAGCAGAGAAGGAGGGAAGAGAGCAGGGAGAGAAACGCGCACCCGAAGCTGCCGCCGAAGTGGAGAGCCACGCGGCGGGGAGGAGCGCGGGGAGGGGATGCGCTGCGGCTCCGCCGCCGAGGCGGGCGCTGTTGGCGGGCGCCTCCCGGCCGGAGGGCGGCGCGGTGCCGCCGCGGTGGCAGTGATTGCCGGGCATGCTGCCGCCGGAGGAGGGGCTCGGGCAGCGGCAGCTCTGCCGCGCCCGCATCACCACAGCCACCACCATCACCAGCAGCGGCAGTAGCAGCAGGAGGAGCGCCGGCGGCGCGATGGGGTAGCAGCGGCGATGGCGGAGCCGGCGGAGCTGCAGCAGGAGTCAGTGGTGCGGTTCCTGGCGGCGCGGGGCGGGCGGGCGCGCAACTCGGAGCTGCTGGAGCATTTCCGGGACTGGCGGACCCCCGCGGAGCCCCCCCGCCGCGCCGCCGCCCGGCACCGCTTCAGGGAGCTGGTCAATGCAGTGGCCACCGTGCGCCAGGAGCCCGGCACCGGCGTCAAGTACGTGCCCCTCCGCCGCCGGTACTGCGCCCCGGAGCCCCCCGCCGCCGCAGCCCCCTTGACCCCTGGGGAGCAGGAGCCGGCGGCGGAGAACAGTGTGGAGCAGCCGAATCCGCCGCCCTCCCCACGNTGCGGGAGGCGGCGCGGGGCAGCTCCCCCCAGCTGAAGCGCGGCGCTCTCCCCGGCGGGGGCCGCGGCCGCGACTCGGACAGTGCCTCGGTGGCCTCGTCCTCCGCCGAGGAGGAGGGGAGCACCACCGGCTCCGTGGCACTGGACCCCCTGGAGCACGCCTGGATGCTGTCGGCCTCGGACGGGCGGTGGGAGAGCCTGGAAGGCTTGCTGAGCTGCGAGCCGGCGCTGCTCTGCAAGCGGGACTTTATCACCGGCTTCACAGTGCTGCACTGGGCCGCCAAGCACGGGCGGCAGGAGCTGCTGGCCACGCTGGTCAACTTCGCCCAGCGGCACGGGCTGCCCGTGGACATCAACGCCCGCACGAGCGGCGGGCACACGGCGCTGCACATCGCCGCCATGCACGGCCACGCCGAGGTCGTGAAGCTGCTGGTGGGAGCCTACGACGCCGACGTGGACATCCGCGACTACAGCGGGCGCAAGGCTGCGCAGTACCTGCACCAGGGCACCTCGGGGGACATGCGGAGCCTCGTGGGGGCCCTGGAGGAGGAGGAGGGGGAGGAAGGGAATGCTGGCAATGGGAGCGGGCGCTGGAGGCTCTCCAAGGTGTTGCCATCTAATCTCATGAACTACCGGCTCTCCCATCACCATCACGGCACTGGGGAGGAAGGTGAAGGCACCGATGGGGCAGCGGTGCCAGGTAAAGGCAAGGAGATGACCAGGAAAGCCTCTGGCAGCGGACGGATGAAGCCTCGGCTTAATAAGATCCGCTTCAGGACTCAGATCATCCACAACACACCTTCCTTTCGTGGTGACACTGAGGAGGAAGAGCATGAGGAGAAATCCCTGAAATCGTCATTTAAGCTCAGGCCGAAGTCCAACGTGTTTGGATAAGGCCAGGGAGCAGGAGGTCTGGGAGGTGGATGCACGGACCAAAGTGCCCTCAGGTGTAGCGCAGAAGGTGAGGCAGGTACGAGTGGGTGCTCATCTACGCTCGTGGACTCTGGTCAGATGGGTCCTGAGTGTCTTGCTTTAACTCCCAGTTCGGTGTGGTCAGTGAGCCCAGCAGGTCGACACGGCTCTGGGAGTTCACAGCTCCTGAGAGCAGCTGCTTCAGCCGGGCCCTCCGTGCTGAAATGGGAGGCAGTGGGTGGGTTGAGAAACGCTGGGGTGTTTAAAAGCTGTGCTCCTTTCTGTCTAAAAGCAGGCTTTGGGATCGTAAACCTGTGTTAGTGGATCAGTGAGGTGAGTGTGGGAAAGAAAAGTGCAAATGCTTTACTCTTATATTACCAGCTGGTACTATAAATGTTAGCAAACAACTTGCTATATCAGAAGAACACCTCAGTAATATACAAGAATACCTTAAGTTTCTCTTTAACAGCAATACCACCTGGCACAGTGTGGAGTTGGGTACACAAAATGAGATGGTAGAGAATGGTTTCCTGTCAGAATCCAAGCTTCAATCCATCAAAGAGTTGAGCCTGTGTTGACTTTATGCATTGAAAATTGCTTGATTTGCCATCGTGAATATATTATTAAAAAATAAATAATCCATTGCACTGCAAGCAATGAATAAAGTTAACCATATGCAGGAGTCTTTGCTGTCTGAGGTACTACTGAGCTTGCTTATCGCTGTTGGAATACTAATACAAGACAATAGAAGCAAAGAGTTTTTATGTGTATTTGGGATCTTATGTTTTGTCTTAGGCAAAGCAGTTTTATTTTAATCACTGTGAATTCTCAAGTGCCAGACCTAGCGCAGTTCCAGTTATTGTCTGGTCAATTCTTGTTAATGTTCCTTGTGTAACTCACTGCATTTAAAATCAGAAAATTGTGTTGTATGTGTTACCTGTGAAAGTCATTCTCTTTTAGAATAAAAGAGCACAGACACCATTGCATGAAACCTTCATGAAACTCTATTATGGTTCTGTAATGTAATAGCTACAGGTCTGTGTTCACTAGTAATTTGTGTGCCAATCCCTTCAACTGACACTGTGCAGAAATAGAGGAAAAAAACAAAAGAGAGGGCAAGAAAAAAAAAAAAGGAAGGTGTGTGAATTCACACATAGGGTGAAAAACTAGAATGCCTAAACTCTGTTCCTGTTTATCATTCTGAATGAAGCAGCATAATTGCATATTCTAGTTAAGTGATGGCAGTGGTGTTTGAGTTCTTTTAAACCTGTATTTCTAGAGAAGTGATAGCCAAGGCTTTGAACTGCTGTTTGACAACATAGTAAGTCTTTATCTGATTGACGAGCCTATCCGTCTGCTAAAGCTGTCGGAAACCTTGAATCTTGTTTCTCTGCTTTAAAGGTAGCAGTTCCAGTGAAATCTAGGAGGCAGATTTATATCCATATTCGGCTTTCCTTAGGAGGTATTGAGCTCACCCTGGATCCTGAATGCTACTCGGTGTAGCAGCTCATCTGTGTTTAGTTGTTAAGGTATGGCCAGTTTCAATGCAGCATCTGTCAAAGCGTGTTTCGAGTTGGCTTCCTTAAGATGCATGTGCGTGCCTGGCCTTTAACTAACCAAAAGTAGATAGGCTTTGACATGTTAAAATCCAAATTTGAGACACTGATTAAATGCATGCCACAAGCTGTAGAACACCTCGCAGGAAAACTGCTGCTGGGAGTGTGCACTTTTGAGGTAACAGCTGTCTGTGGCTGTTGCCAGTGACTTACATTTCTTGTAGCAACGGGAAGGAACTGCTACTGATGCATTGGCATCATGCTTTCCATGCAGATAAACAACCAGTTTCTGCAGTTCGTGTCAAAACCTAATAAATGACAGTGTTTGCACGAGCATGCAAGTGACACTTAACTATTTCTGGAAAAAGCTACATTAAAAAAAAGAGTAGAACCTCTGCATAGGTGCTGGTTATTACTTTTGTGCAAAAAGACTAGAAGTTATAGAGAGGTTCAGCTTTAGTTTACGATTTATAAGCTATATTGTTATAGATTTCATGTGCCTTCATTTTGGGTTGGTTGCCACAAATGTGATGGATAAAATCAGTCTTGCAAAGCACTTTGTCTTTATGTCTGTGGGACGGGACCAGAAATTTTCCCTCAGTCCTCCTTGTTTAAACTGTACACCTGTACAGTGGGGTGTCTGAAACGGGGGGGATTAATCATACACATTATAACGTAGAGCTAATTCTGTTGTAACAGAAAAGAAAATTGAATGCCTAAGTCTTAAACTTCCTTCTCTCTGGAAGACAAATAGGTTTTTAGACTTCGGTAGGAAGGAGGTTTTCTGACTGAACACTTAAAACGTGAGTACTCTTCAGTATGGGCACATGTGAATTGAGCACATATTCCATGCAACTACTGATGTCCGAACCTTATTAAAGTTGTTTTCTGCTTTGAGAGTTTATAGTTCTTTCATACAGGCAGTTGGGTGAGGCATTTCTCTCTTCACATGCAAATAGCAAAGAATTCCACAAAAATGCTGAATATTAGACAGCTATTGTGTTCTGGGGAAATAATTTGAGGGTTTCAAATAGGGCATGCCTTGGGATTTTAAGAGACCAACTGGAATGTAGTGTTGCATAATACAGTAGAACTTTGCAAATTATTAAGGGAACTTGAAAAATAATAAAAAGATGCCTCATTTATAACTCATTATTTGAAGTATTGAAGTGAATTGCTGGTCCACTGATACTGTTTAGCTGTCAGTTAATGAAATTTCACCATAATGGTCCAAAGGTCTTTGCAAGGTGGGATGCAACAGAGCGAATATCTCTTTTGGTGTTTGAGGTATACTAAGGAATGTCTGGATAACCACTTGCGTCTGTCTGCGCTATGGGAATAAAGCACTTTGATTTCACATTATGACTTGTCACATTCCACATGGTTACTTTTTATAACATGAGCTAAAACTTAATGGGGTTTTTTTGAGATAGGAAAGACTCAGTGCCCTGTTTCAGTATATTTGCAGTCTAAAGGTATGCTTGAGTCAAATATTTTGGGTACTTTGCCTAGAAAGATGTGACTGAAATAAAGTTGTATGGTACAGAAAACCGGAGCACTAACTGGTATCTTTTTAATGGTACGCCTGAAGTTACTGGATGTGTTTGTTCACTTTTTATGATGGTGTGTAAGGCAGCAAGACTGTAATGTAAACACGTGGTATCTTTTTTTGTACTTTATGTTTGAAAAATTTTAGAGGCCTGGAAGCCTGTTGGGTTTTATTAATACACTTTTTGTGGTTGTCTCTCTGAATGGTTATGAGTTGAGAATCTGTAAGCTTTAGTTTTACGAAATAAAAAGAGCCCCTGAATGCTCTGAAATGGCTCCTGTATGCTACATACTTAGGTGCATATTGGCTGTTAAAACGATCTACTGTTTTGTGTTGGGTTTTTTTAATCATTAGGATGTTTGATGTTGTCTTGCACTCAAGCAGTAAGACATGGAAAAAATACAGTAGAGTTGTTTGCAAGACAGTAACATTTTTCTTTGGCAGCTACTTTCTAATAACTCATGTCAAAGTAAATGAAGACACAACAATTTTTGTTGTAGACAAGTATGTCTAAATAAGGGCCTGGGAGAATGGCATTGCTTAACTTAAAATAGCACCCTGACCTTACTTCTGTGCAGCTTAATATCTCTGACTCTGGAAAGACTAATACTAGTTTTAGTCACTGTGTAAAGGTCAACACCTAATTAAGAAAGGTTTAGGATTAAGGTATTTTGTAATGTGTCTTAACTACAGCTGGTGGCTACTGTAAAGGGAAGTTTCATTACCAAGCTAGACTGTGGGATTTTGGTGTATCTAAAAATTCTTTGAAGCTGTTGCCTTACTAGAAGATATGTTAAAACTTCATGTGGCCAGCAGCTCCTAACAGACATCCAGATTTGTACTTAAACTGAAAAAAGTCTCAGCTGTTACCATGCTGGTGGATCAAGATGCATGCAGCTCCAAGCCAAGCAACCCTAACTCGGTAGTATGGTGACGCAAGTGAGAGGAGAAGAGAGGAGGAAGTGTTCTTGAAAACTAGGGGAGAACAGTGGTATGTGAAAGCAGCTGAGGTTATGGTGGAAGTGGAGGACTTGGTAGGAGAGCAGTCTACAGGAGGCTTGCTGAACATGCCATGGCTTGACTAGTTCTTTAAAAAGTTGTATCTAAACATACATCCCTTCTCCTAGAGTAATAGTTGAGAGAGATGGCTTGCTGAGAGCTCTAATGTAAATTAATGTCTGATGCTAAGTATTTTAGTTGGCCTTCTTAATAACATTTCTTAGTGTGACTAGTCCTGTTTGCAAAAGCACAAACAACTCTTGTGTTGAGTGTAGCTACAGCTGTTGCGGCACAGTCCTGGTACATCAGAATAGCCCAGCTTAACTTCAGGCTTCTCTCTGGAAGAGAAGCCTTTCAGCATTGCATTGATAACTTATTTTTCCATTAGCTGGAAAAGAGGGCTAAGGAGATTACGGTCCTGACTTAATACACCTTGAGTTATATGGAATGCATATGAACCTGAAGGCAATAGACTACACTTCAGAGGCTTCATCCAGAAAAAAAAAATAGTTGAGTCATGCATTTTGTTTCCTTGTTGGCGTTGAAGGAAAAAAAAAAAAGGTACATTGTTTCATTTTTTCACATCCTCATCTGAGTGTGCAAAGAAGGAACTCTGAGATTATTAGAAGGTTTTAGGAGAGGGGCTAGCTTTTCAGTTTGTGTTAAACTGGGAGCAGTTTGACAGAAAAAAAAATGAAACATGATTTTGAATTCTTAGTTTTGTTATAACGAAACATCATTTTGCAGCTGTTCCAGAATTTATCTGCTATTATTTTTCAGTTTAGCCAAATTTAGTGTTGACATGTGCTAATGTGCACTCATTATTGGAAAAACTGAGCCAACCCACCAGATTTTGTTTGCTTTTAATAAAACTGTGTTACAAGTTAGGTAGTTCATCTCCTGTGGTAAAACCTGAAGAAGCCATATTCTGAGACTTTTACGAGGAGTGAAGCTGCTAGTGGCGCAGAGGTGCCCTTAGAGCAGGTAATAGTCAGGTCAAGGTGCAAAATCATTCCCTGTTCTTTCAGGTAGACCAGCCATGCCAGATGAACCATTGTAGTGTATTTAAGTGCACCTACCCTTCTGCACAGATAGCTATAAACTGTCCCCTCCTCGGGTTTCCTGGGGGGCAAGTCACATTAATCTATTTTAACCTGCCCTTATTTCATTAAGAGGCATTTGGAAAACCCACAGTGGGACTGGCAAGAGAGATGGAAGTGAACGGTGTCCATGCATGGCTCTGCATCAGTGCAGGTAAAAGGTTGAAGCTGACTGATACCAGTTTAAAGCAGAAAGCCTGTAGAATGTATCCTTGCATCAACCCTTGTCCATGAAAAGAGACTTTGTAAACCTAATCTCAAATGCTACTAACTACCAGAATAATTCAGTCATGTGGGCTGTATCTGGGCATGTCCTCAGTACTTCTCGGCTGAAGCCAGAAGCCTTTCACTTTTGCTGGCTGGCTGTTGAGCTCTAGCAGTTACTTCGCTTTGCATTTCCTTAAGAGTGCCTGAGAAACTGGTACTAGAGTGGGCATAAATAACAGATATCTCTTTTTGAAGCTGGGTGGGGTGATGGTTGGTTGGGTGGAGTGGTTGACTATTCTGGCAGTGTGGGGTTTTTTTTATCCTTTTAAAAAAGAGATAAAGGATGTCCGCAATATATGTTGTGGCACAGAAATCCCTTGGGACATTTCACACTGAAGAGGTGCTGTCCCTTTTACTACTTTAAATACAGAAAGACAAAATTAACTGTGCAGGCTGTGATGATGTCTCTGTTCACTGGACGTAGACTTGCATGATATAAAGCATCAAAGTACCAGAAAACACATTTGTAACACTTGAATATGTAAGGACATCTATATTTGCTATTTCTTTTCCTTGTTGCCTGTGGCATAGTATCTTACTATAGATACATCTTATGGAAATGATTGTGACAGTTTGGGACAGTGTAATTAAAGGAATGCAGGTAAGTCCTGCTGGTTTAGCTGCTTCCCACAGCAGGGCCATTAGCTACCGACCTCACACTTGTCTTCTGCCTCTTGAAACATCCCCTTCTGTCACAGCGGGGCTGGCTGGAACAGACTGTTGGTGTAGTAGCTGCCACCCCTGCAGTCTGCAGCTGCACAGTGTGGGCTCCAGCACTGGTAAGTCTGAGGCCTTTTGAAGCTGCTGGCAGGTCTTCCTTGGATGGGGATGGAAGCAGAGATGCTACATCATTTCATCTGCCTGTGACATTTACACAGCTATCACGCTTTCACACGTGAATAAATGACATGAACGGAAACTGGAGGGCTGAGAAGACTTTTGGTGTTAAATGGTGCCAAGTACCTCATGTAGCTGACATAGCTAATTAACAATCTGTTATTAATCTCTAGCTTCTGACAGAAATCAGTTGGATCAACACTGAACAGTAGCTACAGGAAACTACTGAAAAGAGGTGCTGCAAGATTATCGTATCTGTTCATAAGAGAGATCATTGTTCTTAAAGTTATCTCGTTAAGGATGTTTTTTCTTTGCAAAATGAGTTAGTTGTGTCATGGGTAAGAGCTTGCAGTACTACGTCCACAGTATGTATTTTAAGGGCTGTACAGTAGGTCACTGACAGCTGTCAGCATGCTAGGAAATATTAGGCTTTTGGGTATTAACTTGGAATTTTCTCAACTTCCAAAGTCTTCTTCAAGTTCCTGCAGTAATCTCAACTTTCTTGTAGCCAAATTTTTGTTTCTGGGATAACTAAAGTGCTGGGCAGTTCTTGAACTTGTGTGTGCAAGAGAAATGTGGTAGTGGCCTTTATCCCGAGTTTACATTTGTGGGGCTTAACTAAAATGAGAACCCAAACCTTTTCCCGGATCTGGAGTAAATTTATCTGAAAGCAATGTTTGCAAACAGGCAAACACTGAGCAGAGACTTCTGCTGTATGCACTGAGGGACTGTTTTTTTCTCTCTGATATACCAGTTGAACAGAATAGCGGTTGTTATTTTTGCATCATTGCAAAGTTTATGATTTAGCTCAGAACAGATAACAAATCAGAGAATTCTAAATTAAAGTGTGATTCCTTCTAGACTGGAGCCCTGGCTGAAAACAAAGCAACTGGTTTTCCACTAGGTAGCAAAGTCCTGCAATGAAAAAGTCTGCTGATGATTCTTGGCAGAGTGCAGAGCTCTTGGGATCAGAGTGCTGTGCATCTTCATCCCTTCTGTACTTATCCTCTTCTTTCCTAGCTGCTTCCCACACATCCCTTTTTTTCTCTCTCTCTGTTTTTAGTAGCTTGAATTGTATAAATATTGATTAATGGATCTGTAAAGCTCAGAAAATGGGGATGCTTCAAATAAAGAAATATTTTTATTAAGAATTAAATGGAAAAACTAAACATAAGATTGCCTTTTCCACTTGAAATTTCAGGAGTGGAAAGAACAAAAATTATGTTGATGGTAAAAGTTTCCACATACATAATTTTAATTATAACAGAAGCAAAACTTAAAGTTGATGGGCAAGTGTAGAAAAGGACCACACTTCCTCCTCATGATTTTAGTCTTATGTACCTTGAAGTCAACAGTGTGAATCATACTCTGCTTTGAATAAGAAACACTGCACATAGTTTACAGAATTTCCAGTGATTGCTCCTTTAACCATATCAAAAGTAGTATCTTTTACAATGGGTCCTTGATGGGATTTCTGGCTAACTGGAATGTCCACATCATCGTCTTACAAATGAGCCCCGTTTGATCCCTGTGTAATTGAATCCAAGTTCTGGAAAACTTTGCCTCACATCCTGTTGAAAGTAGAATACTGTAACTTTACAGATGACTAACGTTTTGAAAGTTCACTTTCCTACACACCCTTCAAACTGAAATTCCTGTTGTAAAGACAATGGGGAAAAAAGCAACCCATCTCAGACATGCCAGTACACACAGTGAGAAAGCAGTACAGGGCAGCAGCTCCTGTCTTTGTAACCACTGAATTATTTCAGTGTTCCACATTCCACAATAGTGCTCTTCAGGGGTCCTTTTCTGGTGCCTGGTTTAAATCCCTCTGACCTGTTACAGTAGTGGGTCAGTAATGAAGAATTAGCTGCTCTCAGATTATTGCTTTTCCACCAGTGTTCTTTTTGGAAAGGAATTGTTGCTGTAGGCTATGGAGTTGTTGTTGCCAATGTTGCCAGTGTGGCTTTTTTTTTATGGTCCTTTGCGGCCTCATGAAGGTTTTGCTTACTTGTTTGACTTGAGATTGAAGGAAACAGCAGGGAAATGATACTGAGGAAGTGGGCATTGATTGATTGGGAGAGGAGGAAATGCATTAAGCTGTCAAAACTTCTGCTGATGACATTGCACAGTCAGTATCCCATAATCTCAGATGTTCTTCAAATATAAGAATGGATGAAGCTTCTCACCTACAGTCCCTAGAATCTTTGTAGCCTGTAGATTCTCTGCAGATACTACTAAGCTGCTTCCAATCCACATATCAGAATGAGAAATACTGCCTAAACTATTTCCCAAAAATTATAAGCCTGCGGAAGTATGAGGCACACAAATACTGTGTGAGTTGTCCAAGTTAACACAGGAAGACTCTGAATAAGTAGGAAGTACTGTACCCAAAAAACCCCCCAAAACCTGTTCAACCAAATTCTCGCTAAATATTCAATCCTACAATCTTAAATATGGAATTTATGTGGGATTCAAATATTTCCTAATTTTAGAGTTTTTGACTAACATCTTTATATAGTCACAGTTTCTTTACTCCCACGAATGATAACTCTACATTTGCTAGTTGTCTCCTTTTTTTTCCCTCCACCCTGTGGCTTGCAGTGACAATGTGGTAATTCACAAATGAGTGGGTGACATAAAAATGTCACTGTTAATCCTCACTGGTATTGATGTAAAAGGTCTATTTATGTTTGCTGGCTAAATCCTGCATCTAACAGAAGGCATTTATTAGTCTGTTGTTAGAATAATTGTTTCTTTAATGATATGTGATGTTAGATCTGATTATGCACAGAAGCAGAAAAGACAGCTGATGGAATTATAGTGCAAATTGAAAATTGCAGTCTCACAGGGAGATAATAATAAAATCTTAGGGGTTTTTTTTCTGAGAATTGCTATGTATTACACTAATTTATGTCCATTGCTTCTATTTCACTCCAGAACTATGATTAACTAGAACTTCCTTATGTTTGACCTTAGCTATGCTCAAGTTCATGTCAAGTGCAGGAATAAATTTGGTGCAGGTGTGTTTCAGACAGCTTGTATTTTATCAGCAGGAGTATCAGCATCTTGATTGAGCAAGATCTACAGGACTAACATGGTCATCAAGAAGTTAAATTACTGTATCAGTTACTCTTTTTAATCTTTCAAAAGTCAAAGGAGGGAACAAGGACTTTCTGAGGATAAGTACTTTTAAGCCAACATAAATTGTTACAGTAATTATGCAATAGAGAGCCAGAGTTCTCCATGATTTGCATATCACAAACTATGTCACAGCAAATTATGGCATTGCAGACTGGTTGTTAGTCCATAGATTACAGAGTAAGTTTCAGAAGTTACTCCATCCAGCTTTTGTTTTGTTGTGTTCTGGTAATTAGCTTCAAAAGAGCCATATTAGTGTTCAAGCCCTGTACCATTGTGTGGATAACCAGCTGCTTCTCTGAGCTCTGCCGCAGAATGCTCTATGCCTCGAAGCTTAGGAACTGCTGCTCCGGGGTAAGAAGTGTTTCCTTGTTTTGGAAACACGAAAATAGTCAAGAAGAAAGTTTGGTGTTTTGGAATCCTGGCCATTAGAAAAGCTGTGAAGTAGCAAACCAGCACCTGGAAGTGACTTTATGCGTGATTATTGATCCTGTACTGTGGTTTGATGTTATACCTGTGCAGGCCCACCTGGGCTTACATAGGAAAGACATTGATTCCCCCTATTCCATCCCCATCCCACTCCCAGATATAAGCACCCACGGCCTCTTACACAGAACAAGGAGGACGAGGTCCTTTAGCCTTCCACCTCAACTGAAAGCACAGCTGCCATTGCCTTTGGAATGAATTATGGTCTCCCTGAGGACTTTGGTGCTTGGGGAGTTTAGTTCTGCCTCAGGGTCAAAATAAGATGAACAAGGATTTTACTAAAGAACTTTTTTATTTGGACAGTGGGAAATATTTCAAAACTAAAAGCTACAAAGGGAGTTGGCTCTTGTTTTCTCAAAGGGCCTTGGTTCACACTCATTTCCTCAGAAGGTATTGGGAAGGTTGCAGGCAAGGATATGGCGTGTTCTTTCAGGGGGGCCAACAGGCTGGTGGATCTTGTATGACTAGCTAAATTAAAGTAATTTTTATGTGACTCTGCAGTAATTCTCATTGGCTCTCTTTTCAGATCTATTCCTTTTTCCTCTTATAAGAGTTCTACAGATTTGTTTCTTCACCTCATATTACAGTGTAAGCTGTTAGGCTCTCTGTACAAATAGGTAATGCTGTTCACACCAGGGAGCTTCCAGGGGCAGAGGAATATAACACTTTGCAGCACACAAGACTGGTCGTCTGCAGCATTCTTTGCAAACTATTTAGCAGTCATTAATGTTGGGGGGGGGAGGGGGGAAGGAACATGGAAAAACAGAAGAGATGACTTAAGAAGAAACCTAACACCTCCCTACTTTTTGCTCTGAGTGTTATATCAAGCTGCAGTAGTCCCATGCTTGTCAAAGAGTGGGAACTTAAGCTCCAAACCCATTGAGCTACCTCTGCTCATGTAAGATTTAAAAGAAACAATGGTCAGAAAGCAAGCAATGGAAATTTGCACTGAACTAACGGAGACCTCCTTAACAAATTTTTGTGGGTTTGACCAAAAAAACTGAAACCAGAAGTAGTCAGAAGTTTAAGAGAACAACAAAATAACAGCTCTCTTTAAAATTATTGGGATAAATTCTAGCACAACTGGCTCCTGCTTTACCAGAAGAAGAATAATAACAATAACCTTCAGTCAATGCTCCTTTTCCTGCGAAGGTTTCTACATTGTTGTAGCCCTAAATGCCAGCTTGAATTTAAGAACTTGATTGATTTTTATTTTTTTAATCACTGTGGAAAGTATTCCATTTTTCAGCACTTTTGAATGTGTAACAGTTTTTCTGTTTTCTGTCATTATGTTCACAACAAAATGTACTTACAAAGGATCAGAGCTGGAGCTAGTACTGCTCAGGAAGACTCTGTCATTCTGCAATTAAATAATTTATATCCAAATTTTCCAAGCTGGTCATGGGGATTTCCTCATGCTATTTAATGGATGATATGTGGCTAAATCTTCTTTCCTGTTCTAAAAGTCTCAAATTAATCTTTTCTACAGAATGTCAGCCTCCCAAATACATTTGCAGTTTAAGCTGTTCTCCTTACAAGCTTTGCTTGGACTCCAAAAAGTCCCTTCCCATCCACATTCCTCAGCATTTCAGTTCTGCTGCTGTTCAGCAGCAGTGACTGTCAAGTTGGGATAGCAACACAAGAGGCAGGAACTGCAACTGGTGTTGCAGTGTTCTTAGGAATAGGCTGTGTACTGAAACCAAATCAAAACCAGAACACTTACGCAGAAAAAAAAGAATTATGCCAGCAGTAACACATAGTGATGTGGTTGCATCTGAATGACACTTTCAGCTGTCTACACATTGTTTATCTTTTTGGACTTCCTTGGTAGGGACAAACCCTGGGTATTTCAGGCTGGTTTGTTGACATGATGAGAAAAAATGATGCTGTAAATTCACAGGACCCATGAGGGGAGAAAAAAGACAAGCTTTGAGCAATCTTTAGTCCAAACCCATAGCTTTCTCTGACACTGTTTAGAATATGCCTACCAGCTACTCAAGGCCTGTGCTTCTTAGTGTGAGGGGTACATACTCCATGCTACCACACAAACTGGTTTTTCATTTGAACTCAGGAGCTCTACACAGAGAAAAAGATATTGCAGCATTATGAATCCTGCAGAAAGATGATGGACCCTTAGAGCCTGGGAACAGACTCCTTAGAGTTACACAACCAGAGCAGAGTAAAAGTACCTGAGCTCCCAGGTGCTGCAAACAGAGCTCTGTCAAACTGTGTGCTCCTGGCTGCTGAGCAAGGAGCTCCCAGTCCTCTGCCAGCCCTGCTCACACTGGGTGGGAGACCTTGATCTCGTCCACGCACTGGCTCTGGTGCTTGTCTGCTGGAATGAAGCACCATCTGAAACTGCTTGTCCTGACCAGAAATAACCCTACCAAAAATAAAAGGTGAGAAGTTTCTGCCAGGTGAGAATTGGCTCACAGATTCTCGTCTGAGAGACAGAGATGGGGCAAAGCTAAGTCCAGTGGAGAATGGCCAGGCTGCCCCTTCTGGCAGCGGCAAACTGCTGATGATCCTCAGATGTGCTGTACAGGTCCTCAGTGCATCCTAAACACCACGCAATGTAGTTTAGTTTAAACCTGTTTTACTGTCATTCCCAGGCTAATGGCAGTGATTTTCTTTGTGGTTTCCAGAGTTCCCTTAATGCCAGAATTCACACAGTTATGTTTTGCAATTACAGTTTCTGCACCTTAAATTTTTATCTTACTTATGCTAATGCATTTTTCATCTAGCCCAGTTTTTCCTGCCTGTGAGGACTTCTGTCTTCTTCTTCCCAAGACAAGTGAAGCATTGCCTCTCCTGGGACCAGCAAATGCTTCCAAATGCAGTACTTGGCAAATGGCAATTCACAGAAGAGTGACCTGATGAAAAAATTATTGTGTAACTGAATATGCGAATGAAGGGGTTGGTCCCTTAAGTGTGCTCAGAGAGAATGAGTACAAGGAGACCAGCCAAATCAGAACTAAATGCAAGGAAGATATCCTAGCCACTTAAATATGCTTGCTTGTAAATGACAATGGAGTCTCACTAGCCAGAACCTGCTGGAACCAGAAGACTGGTTTAGCTGAATACGAGCCCCGTACTGTGTGGGGTGATTGCCATCAGAGTTTCTGTGCTGTGTTTTATAGTTATTGTGTCTTTGCTTTGTCCTTTGCCAAATTTTTTTTTTTTTTTTTTAATCCATGGAGTACATAGTGTATGCAGAAAGCAAGCAAACACTATATTGCAGCAATGTGCCCTTTCAAATAATGGTATATTGCCAAAATCCTCCAACTGGAAGGTTTCCACTGAGTTATGTATGAAGATGAGGCTTTATCCTTACGGGTTCACTTATTCCTCACACACCTTATGGTCCCATCTTCCATTAGAGTAATATAAAGATGCCTCTGCAGATGGATTCTTCTTCCCAGAAATAAGCACTTCCACATCAAGATGGTTAACCCATTGCAAGGCAGTACAGTTCCTGTGCAGATAAGGTTTTAGAGCTGAGACATCTTGCCCTTAGGAGTAGGAATCTCTCTCGTGTTTTTGGCAGAAATGTTTTTTCCTGTTCCTGTATTAGCAGCAGCAAATAGCTATTTGATAATGGCTTTGCAAATTATTGCAGCAAATACGACTTATAGGAAGATCAAGAAGGAGATGTAACCTGAAGCATTAGATTGAAAATCAAACAGAAAGTGGTTTGAAAATTTGGAGTGAAATTGAAGGGTAAACAACCCTGAGAGAGGTTGCACCTGGGCTACCAATACCAAGACAATACTCATGTTTTCCCAGCAGAATCACTCAAAGCATGGACTCAAGGTGCCCAGTTCCTTTGCTCTTAGAAGCAAGAGGCTTGTGCATCAACAGCTGATCCAGAGGGAGGGAGACAGGAGGGCTCCTCCCTCTGGAATTTCCTCTGAGTTAGGGCGGCATCTCAGGTGTCACATACAGACGGGGAAGGGGGTCACAAAAATCAGTGCTCTAGTGTCTAGTCCTTGAATCTGTATATACAGGAAATCTAAATGGGTTATGCCGTCAGTAAGAATTTCTGCTTACTTTAGCATCCATATGGAGGTCTCTCTCCCCAGATTAAAGTTGTTTCAGAACAAGAGGTTTTGATTTTCTTTCATTGGCTCAAGACATCTCCATCTGTGCACAGTATAGGCTGGGAGTCCCAGGTGGATTCATTTTCTCTGAGTCCTGCCAGCAAACCGGGACTGGGGCCCCTCAGGACACTCACCAGAGGAGATGGGCAGCAGGGCCTGCAACTCCTGTCTCCTTATGGCTATTTGCATCCCCCTCCTGTTCTTTCCTCTTCCCACCTGGTAAGCAACTTACGTGCACAAATGTGGGATTATTTCTCAGAGAAGTTTCAGTAATGCTGCGAGCTCTTGTGATTTGATGCTGGGCTATAATTCTCTATTAAGAAAAAAAAAATTCTTTTTAAGAAAATTGTTTCTTTTACTTCTGCTTTTTTCAAAATGAAATGGATTTCTTTCGACCTTTCTGACTTGGTAGTTCCTTGAAATTTACTTTCTACTATGTTTCCTATACATGGCAATGGTCAAAGTAGAAAGAATAATGCATTTTAGTTAAATGAAGTATACAATTTGTCCTGAAATTATTTTTCTCAAACCTTTTAATTTCACCAGCCATTTTTGAACAGTTTCCGTTTTGATGCAACTCGAAATTATTTTTTCCTGTCATTTCTTTCTGAACTACCTGTGATTCAAAATATCCATTATCGTTATTGTCCTATTTCCCAATAACATGAATAACCAGGACCTGGTTTCAGAGAAGATATTTTCCTTACTGATAATTTTATGCAGAAATTCTTAACTTTCTCTTACAAGAAATGGAAATATTTGACATCCCTCATCTTAATAATAATATGAATGCCAGTAGCCAGAACATACTGCCTGTGATAAGGTCTGTAGAAACTATGGTTCCCACATGTTATCTGAAGCTGAGCCAGAAAGTAAAAGGACATGAGAGGAGATGAGGCATCTTGAGAAATTAATTCATTTCAGATCTGGCTTCAGAGCATTTTCACTGTCTGTTAAAGAGTATTGGAATTTGCTGTTCAGAAATCCTTAGGAGACAAATTTTAGACATTCAAACTCATGGCATCCCATGTGGATTTGATGTTTAGCTTATTTAATTTTTTCTATGAACTCAGTCCTTGTCACTGTGCAAGCCTGACATTCCAGTCCTTCCAGCTATTTTTAAAAAATCTGTTAATCAGAGACAACACTGATGTCTTCCTCACGTGGCTCCTTTCTCTCATAAGGTTCCTTCCTACAGACCCCACTTGAAGCACACTACCCCAGGAGCTGGGTCAGTTCTCTGCTAGTTTAAAGGTCCTTTGTTTTGTGCAGAGAGGTTTGTAGAACTGCTACTTTGGATGTCATTGTGTATATTGTAGGCACTGGGGCTACTTACATGAGAGGACTGGCAGAGCACTCTAATTCTGGAATATGGAACACTTTAGAAAAGAAGAGTTTGTGAACAAGGCAATGGTAAAAAAATCATTTCAAATACCCATTACGCCCAAATATCTAATTTGAAAGAATTATAAAGGGATTGTTTTCTGAGTTTTATATCAAGAAGTGATTTTGAAAACAAGCACACATCACGGACTTGAAAAGAGGCTAGAAAAAAGTAGACAGATGGTCAGTTACGGAATTAGATGCAATCAGGATATGGAAAGATAATTTATCATATTCCTTCTTACCAACTTTTCATACAGACACTGGATTTGGCAAGCTGTTCATCTGCTCTGATGAGTGCTTACAATATAGCTGAGAGTTCTGAACACTGCCAGACCCAGCAGATCTAGTGTTTTGCAGCCTTAGTCCTCCCAGCCACTGTCCCTGAGGTGCTGGGTTCTTTGGCCTCACCTGGTCACTTTCACTTCCTGTGCTCATGATTTCACAGTGCAATAAATCCAGCATTAGGGCTCCAAGGTCAAAATCACTGCAGCCACACAGTGTAATGTGCTGACTTACACCAAACCCTTGCTGCTGAGTCAAGTTTTCACAGTTAATCTGTTGTGCTGGCAGGGTTGGGGGGTTTTTTATAGGAGCTTTAGTATCATCTGTTTGTGCTGCTCGAGCTTTATGCTGGATCACCCATCATCTCCTGCGGCCAGCCTAGAGACAGCACAAATCCCATGTCACACTCCTCCTGACCCCGTGGGGCTGGGACTTTGTGTCTTTGCCTGATCCATGTTGTCTCTGGCCTGTCATGTTCAGCACCAGATTCTGACACCCTGTTTTCTGCTGCGTGCGTACAGCTCAAGGTTGAGTGCCTTTCAGTAGCAAACGTGTTGTTCTGGTTATTCTTTCACTTCCCCAGCAGGTTTTGGAGCAAATCAGCATAGGGGAGGGAATGCAGTAACCAAAACAGGATGTGGGACTACTGCAGCTGGAGCCAGGGAAAGCCTCATTCTCTGTTCCCCTTCCCTTGGCCATATTTTTCGTATCTCTGCTTCCCTAGACTGCCATATAGCTTCCCCCAAGTCAGAGGCCCAGTGAAATCCATCTTGCAGTGGCTCCTGCAGCCTGTCCTGTCTCACCTGCCCTGCTCCCTGGAGGATGGAGCAGAGGCTGAGGCCGGCCCAGCTGCCAGAGTGCCATTGCACCATGAGCCATATGGGTGCAATTAGACAATACAGCTTACCTGCTCCAACAGCTCCTTGCTTCCAAAGGAGGGAGACCTGCCCCTTGCCTTCCCCACCCCTGCTCTTCCCCAGTATATAATTCCTTCCTTGCCAGCTATCTGACCCTTTAGTGAACGGATCTAGTTCCCTGCCACAGACCCAGCAGGGATTCAGTTTTCCTTGCTTTTCTGCCATATCAATGAAATAGCTCGGCTCAGAGAAGGGTCAGAGAAGCACCAGTGTCCAGCCAAACAACATGGCAGTAGCAAATATTTGAGAGACTGAGAAACAAGGCAGTGGTGGCACTGGCACAGCAACACGTTCTTCAGCAGGCTTTAGTCTGTGCTGGCTAACCAGCAATGATGTTTTCTAAAATCACTGTGTCAGGAACACTATAAGATAATATGACCTATGAAGCCTAAAACCAGGATGTAACACTGGATCTGTGAAAGGTGAGAGAAACAAGTTTGTGGTCATTAGTCTGTGCTTGTCCCCATCCTGTGACCTGTGCCACTGGCAAAGGAACCACATTAATGTTTAACTAACATGTTTTCCAAGGGGAAGGATAGAAATTTTCAATGCACTTCTACCACTCAAAACTTTACTCCTCTCTGCCAGTAGAGTCCTCTGACTATTATAGTTCAGTTGCTCTGTCTGACCCTGGTCCAGAACCGTTTATCTCACTAGGTATCCAGGAAGGACAGATTTCATCCTGCCATGTTGTGACATTTTACTTCTTTATTTCCTTCTCAGTGAGATTTAAGATGTCAGAGATCTCTTAATTGCCATGGTGATGCAAGAGCCTATAACGTAGATCTACATGCTGGAAGACGGCTTTTTTTCAGATTATTTCTGGCTCTTCTATTTCTGCAAATAAATCTGTGGGGAATCTGGCAGCCACTTTGATACCCTGACAAAAAGGAAAATAACACAACTGCCCTTCAGAACTACAGTAAGTGCTTTGGGCGCCACCAGGTTTTCCAGACATGCTTTGAAAGAGTGTTATCCCTCTTTAATACTCCCTCAGCCGTGGAGCCCATGGACTCCTTCACCAGCACACCAGGGGCTGGGTGCTGTAGGCTGGCCCCCTGCCAATCTGTGGGCTTGTTTTGAATGGAAGTGGGGTCCCTTCCCCTCTGCAAGGAATCTGTCTTGAGGGCGTGTTGCCCTCCTCCCTGGTCTTCACTCAGAACTGCAGTTGGGGAAGTACCACCTCAAACTTTTCTCCAAGACTTAGTTAATATTTTAAATTTTAGCAAACTTTTGGCAGATCCCTGGTTTTTTCCTGCAAAACTGCCTTGAGGAACCCAGATGTTTTCCTTTTCAGTTACAGGCAGGACAATGCCCCACAATTTCAGGTGAAATCTTTGTCATGTCACCTCATGTCTGTGAAATGACAAAACCGATTAATGCAGACATTAAAATAGACCAAAACACTTTTCCTTGAGCTTATTTTACAAGGTACGTGATGCAGTGCAAAGTTACCTACATGGAAGCAGGTCACACCCCATCCAAACAGACAGGGGATTCCCTGTACCTCCTTCCATCTACAGGTGATGATGGGATGGAGCCCAGCTCAAAGGAAAGACACAGGATAACCATTTACCAACCATGTAGTGCTGCAGGACACAACTTCCAAGTAGAGTCCAGTTGCTCCAGCCCGGCCTCCTGCTGATGGCCCAGGGACCTTGGCCAGCACAGCTTCTCCTCGGTCGTGTAACAGGGTGGCTCCTAGGTCGGCAAATTGCTTTTGAAGCGGTAAGCAGAGACTTAGGAACGCTTATCAAGACCACTTCCTGCTTGGAATAAGTCACACAGTTCAATTTACTTGAGTATTGCTCTCCTTGAGATACTTCGTGTTCTGTGAAACCTCCTCCAGATGAAAATAGATTGAGAAGATAGGAAATGCTTGAAGTGGTCCTAATCATCAGGATAAAAGCCAGGAGAAACTGATTGTCCCCTGTCTACTACTAACATAATTAATGGCCTCAAGTTATGCCAGGGGAGGTTTAGATTGGATTCTGGGAAACATTTCTTCATTGAAGGGTTGTCAAGCACTGAATCAGGCTGCCCAGGGAAATGGTGAGTCACCATCCCTGGAGGTATTTAAAAGACATGTAGATGTGGCACTTGAGGACCTGGCTTAGTGGTGGATTTGGCAGAGCTGGACTAAGGGTTGGACTCGATGACATCAAGGGTCTTTTCCAATCTAAATTGTTCTGTGATTCACATTAGCTTGGGTTTCAATTCCCCCAGCCTGACAAACTTCATAGCTAGATCTCCTTTGCCTCAGGGTTCTCATGGCAGAGTGGCTGGGACACTTCAGTCCGGTGGCAAGACTACAGGTGCCTGCACCAGCACTTCTGGTGGAGCAGCAAACACAGCACTCAGCAGTGCTGCCTAGTCAATGTGAGTAGTGAAGACCTAAGTCTTAGAGCTGTCCTGATACATCTAGCACATTTTCTTGTCCTGCTAGCAAGTTTTCCTATCATGTATTGGTGTCTTTTTAGCTTTTCCACATGGTGAGACTGCAAAATTACATTCTAAATGTCTGATACTTGCTCAGTTCAAGGACTTGGCATCATCCTGGTGGCAGAATCCATCCCCCTTTTTTGTCAAAGCAGAAGTGAAAAGAAAGAGTGACAGCTGGCAGCAGGTACCAAGCACTTCTGCTAAATACTCCCAGACTCTCCCCAGAGCATTATTGTATCCTGAGCTGCACAGAGAAGAGCACTGCAGGGGCATGTACCAGTTCCTGCAGGCCTGCTCACCACTCTTACTCATCCCCTCCCAGCACTTTATGTGGACAAATTTTAGGTTACGTGAAAGCAGCTGTTTTGGCCAATTCAGTGTTTGCAGAACATGTTGGCATGGTCACAGGAAGGGCACCTGGGAAGGGCTATGAAAGCTTTGCCAGCTTTCTGATAACTCAGGAAGGCCATAGAAAAAGCTGCCTTGCTTTTATTACACATCTTGCACAGACATGTTCACACAGCAAACATGGCATTAAAGATGGATCACTCCTTGAAAAAATTCCCCACAGCTGAAGCATTACATCTGGTCAACACAGGGCCATGGGGTCCTGCCAAGAGAGCTTCACACCTACAGATACTTTAATTTGGGTCTGGATCTGTCCCTTCATGCCTACGGGCAGGGTGAGATGGGGGGAACAGCAAAAAGTTGTGTACTTTTAAAATCCAAGTTCTTTGCAAAGGGGCATTTTTAAAAATAGCCACCCAAAACACAGCTGGAAAAAAATCCAGCTCCCATCAGTGCTTGTTGTATGGAGTTGAGGCCTCCTGCTTTGACCCAGCTTCAGCTGCCATCTGCCACTTTTCCTCCCCAGCCCTCTCCTCTGTCTGGAGCCATCTGAGCAGACAGAGCACCCTGGGCCAGCACAGCCAGGCAGGGGGGAGGACATGCAAGGAGCCGAGTTCAGAGCTCCAGACATTGCTGCTGGAAGATTTTCCACCTGCCCAAATGTGGTCTGATTCACCATCTGCTCCAGGCTGAACAAAAGAGGAATTACAACTACTGAAAGATAGAGCTACTGAAAGATACAGCTAAATGGGACTGCGGTGCCTTTTGCCTACTTGGCTGCCTGGCTCCTTGTGACGCGTTCGTGGCACACACCCAAACCTGACTCAGGGCCACGCCAAGAAATGCAGGGGATTTGTTAGTTTGTGAAAAGGGAGGAGAGTCGGACCCTGAAAGTTTTGCAAATGGGTAGCTGACATCTGGAACAGAGATGGGAATCACTCACCTTGGTGTCAAACAGGGCAGCTAGGAGAGAAAGCTGTTGCCTTTTTCCCTCCCCATGGGCACAGAGCAAAGTGAAAAGTCATCTAACCACCTGCAGAAGTTTTAATAAATCAATGTACGGTGAAAACTTAAAAGCTTGCTGCTTTCTACTGAGCAGACTGTCTTCTGGGGTTGTGGCTGCCTGGCTCCAAGGAAAAAGTCTGTGGTTGATACTGACACCTCTGCTGTTTACTGCAGAAAAGAGGTGGTTGCCATCCCACAAAGGAAAAGCTGAAATCTTAATGCCATCAGTAAGAAATGGGAGGAAGGAATTACTTTACCACACACAATGAGTGGTAAAATGAGAAGGAAGTTGCCAGCTTCAGGTCTGAAGCTGAATCCCAGTTTTACAGACTGGCACACAAATGATTCTGGCCAATAACTGAGTCACTTCAGAGGTCATAGATTAGCTGGTATCTGCCCATTGCAAACATCCGTAATCTGATGGTGGCCCATGTATCAAACAGTAGATGAGGATGTACTGAATCCATCTATGTCACACTAAGATTGCTAGCTAATTAAAAATGGAAACTCAACCCCAGGTCTGCAGTGATAATGTCAGATGAGGATATTATTGGCATTAAATTGCTTTGCTCTCACATCCCATCCCTTCCAGATGGGAATTATTTGTACTTGGATATGTGCAAAGTCTTTAATTAGCATGCTCAGAGAGTCATAGATTAAAAGATCTACCCAAGACAAAAATAGTAACAATTATTATTCCTATGGTGATCTTTTCTGTTACTAACTGTTTAAAAATATGTATAATATGCTAAATATGGGTGCTTATTACTTCCTTTGTTTAACTCTTTGTTATTTTAACGATTTGCAATTTTTTTTACTTCTTTTGCTTTAGCTCCTCGTTATCCTAATCATGAGACTGATCCTGTTGGTCTAAGAGGTCCAGAGAAAAGGAGGAGATAGTCATCACCCCAGACTTTTACAGTTTGATTGCAGTACAAGACAAGATAGTGATCAAGTGCTGAGGCAAAGCAAGGCTGTGCAGTTTGTAATAGTCGGCCCACTGCTTGCTGGTGGGTATCTGTGAGGTTTGGTGGAATGTCAAAGAAGGATTTTAAGGGGAGGTTGTAAGGAAGATCAGGGGATCACTTCACCAATGCCTGTGGGGAATGGCCATTTCAGTGAAATGGGAAAAGTCTCAGTGCTCCTCTTCAAGGTGTTTCATAGCAGGGCTACTCAGGCAGGGGCTTCAGCCACCCTGGCTTTTTCCTTTTTTTGATGCTAAAGGGGGTCACATCTGCAGAAGAGACACAACTGTCTTTGTGACATG
>VZRR01007849.1:728867-761846 GCA_013398015.1 Oreocharis arfaki | reverse complement strand
CCTTGTCTTTAAGCTACTAATTTATTTACCAACCACCACAGTGACATGCTGTTTAAGTTTCCCTTTGCATAGGAGAAAATCGTAGAAACTGAGAGGTGTCGATTTCAGTGTTCCCCAATATTTTTTGTCGAAGAAGGACATGAGATCATTTGTACAGCAGTGTCACGGAAATTTGCGCTTACAACCACGAAAAAGGGCTGAAGTCTAAAGGTTTGTCGCTCACTACTGCTTCTTTTTGTTGTTCTTCACTTGTATAGGTGAGTGACTGTGTGGGCAATTGTTTACAGATACCATTCTGCAGCCTTTTCCTGCATCACATTCTCATGTTTCATGGAGCAATCACAGACTGCAGAATGCCGATTTTACCTCTCTTTGTGGCTGAAAGTGTGGCCAACTGTACTTCAAATCAACTGCACTTCAAATAGTTGTTGAGCTGTTACCCAGGTATGAGCATCAGCAGCTGGCAGCCAGCCTGGGCTGCTGCCAACAGGAACAGAACACAGAGAAGGTGAAGAGCAGGAAGGTGATGTGTTCTGAGTAGTTCTGCTTGACCCAACGGCAGCTGAGGAGTGGGCACCTCCACAAGCAAGTGGCATAGCAACAGGCCAAGATAGAAATCTTTGCAGAAGAGACAGGCTTTTTACACAGAAGGATGTTTAGGCAGTGATGGTTCAAACCGATCCCCGCTCACAGTAGTTTTCTGTTCTGAGTAATTGTGCAGCAGGGAACTACATCTCAGGTTATTTACTGCTTTGCATTAAAAAGAATGGGATTAAGGTTACAGACATTAGGAGGTACTATTTCAGAACAGATCACTATCAGTGCAAAAAGGAGATGTAATGAAATACATTAGTGGCTTCATATGTTTTCTTAAAAGATTGATGTGGGTTTGGCCACATTTTCTTTGGGAAGACTATGGTGGGACCTCACCACTTTTCTATTTTGCTAGTTTTTGGATTGTGTATGCCCTACATTGGAGACAGTAATTCCTCCTAAATAACATTATATTCTTTCCATAGTACATCCTGTGACTCGGGTGTAGAAAATCTGTTGCTAAACCCTGCTCTCTATGCTACCTGCCAGTGTACTGGAAATGAGTAATCCTCAGAAGCAGAACTAGAACAAACACCCTTAAAGAGGAAAAAGGCCCCTCCTTTCCTAAGAATGGGAAGTTTGATAACAAACGTTATTTAACAGACTTATCTTATTCATAAGTAAAGAAAAAAAGGACATCCCTAGAGAGATATAACTAATACTAAGGACATTGTCTTCCTTAAAGTTGGGCTGGCATGCCAGACTACTTTGACACTAGACAAAGGCCCTGCTTGAGAAAGTGATGTAAGGTAAGGAACTTCCACAATATTTCAAAGCTACAAAAATAATCATATATTAATACTACTGACCAGACACAATGAGAAAATACTTCTCTCTCTAAGATGTATGTACATTTTAGAGATTACAACACTGACAAAGACAAAACCCCACTTTCAGTAAATATGAACACCTTTGATGGGAAGAAATAGATAATTTCCCGTTTGATGGAGAGAACAGTTGATGGTGTCTTCCTAAGGATATATTTTCCTTTTAGCCACATCTTAGTTTCTCATCCTTTTCTGTGTCCTCAGGAGAGTCTAAATGAATACATTAAATGCTGCAGGAAAATAGGGTGTGTAGCGGGTCATTAATGGTAGAACAAGCACCCAGGGTTTTTTTTATGGGACAAGAATTACAACCAAAACCCACCTTCCCTACATTGTACACATGGTTAATATCAAAGCACTTAGAATAATGTTAAACATTTTGTTTGCTTGACAGATATCGGCCATCTTCAGGCGTTTTTCTGGAGCAGATTGGGCTCCAGAATGCATGAGAGGAGACACCTTTTGTAAGGAAAGAGAGCCTTTGGAGGGAAAGTGAATGGGGACAGACAAAGCAGGACTGAGAATTCAAATGCCCAGCTGATCTGCCTGCTCAGTGGTGGGTAAAGGGGCTGGGGGTGAGGAGCTTGGCAGCAGCCTAGGCTAGCTAGTGCTGGAGTTTAAATCACAGTATTTCCCTTGATGCAGGTCAGCATAAGGCCTTGCCATCTGGCCCACAAACTACTGACTAAGTGCACTCGAGCCATGTTTTAATATGGACTTAACTGGTGTGCTGCTACCACGGCTAAACCATAAAACTGTATTTCTCACCAGGGTGAATGCTAACCCTCACTGAACAAAACAGACTGTTTTCTTCTTGAGGGAAACTCCCAGCACTTCTCCATGAACTGAGTCTAATCCTGAAGGCTGGCATAACTCCTGGGAGAGTAGTCATCGAGTCCACAGTACATTTGAGTGTTGCTTCACCTCTTTAGGGAATGTGCATTCAGAGATGACAGGCTCGATGAAGACACCTGGAAGAAGCTGTTCTTTGAAATAAAAGCTAATGACTTTCTGCAGTTGTAAGAAACAGTGCTGCAGACATGCAATATAAAATACAGTGCACCCTTCAAAAATAACTCTGAGGCCCTGAAATAACAGAGAGCACCAGGCTGTACAGTCAGTAATTCCTGCACCCATCACATTTCTTAGCAGGCTGGTGACAGACCCTGAGACACACACACAGAGTATTCAATCATAAGCATAGGCAGGTTACATGTGGGTGACCAGGAATGGTGCTGGGACAGATGGATTCAAGTGAAAATGCAGAGATGCCTATTACTGCATATAGAAGGCTGCGAGCATCTTCCTGAAGTGCAGCATTCTAAGAGCGCGATCCAAAAATGGTTGCTTATGTTTCCTGTACAGTTGTGAGTGTCTGAAACAAGACAGATGAAATACCTGCTGGAGATGCATACATGTGGCTGTTGTTCCCTGGCCACAGAAGGAGTCCTCCCCTGCTGGGAGGATGCACCAGTGCTCAGACAGCCACAGCTGAATGGAGGATCCCACACAGAATGATTAATTATGTTGTGTGTGCAGTGCTCAGAGCAGGGCATCATGCCCCATTTCTTCTTGCAGGCAAATAGTCCTGGGACTACAAGAATGTCATCAAGAAATGTCCTGTATCCAGAAGCATGATTTCATGGGAACTGAATATTTTATTGCTCCAGAGAGATGCTGGCATCCAGCTGATACCTCTGTGAGAACAAACGCACATTCAAGAAACGCACATTTTGACACACATGTTTTGAACAACTGACCCAACCAAAACCGCCTCCTACTCTGGGTGGTAAATGGAGGGCAAGGTCCTTGGGGCAGCACAGGGCAAACCTTCATCCTTGGAAAAACAGTGGGACAGACTCTGTCTGAAGTCATACAGGAATGGTGCTCTCCTTCACATCCGTGCTGTCAGCCTGGGCTTTTCTGCTCTCCCAGTGCCAGTTGATGTGGAATGAATCACTACAGCAGCTTGATGAAGCAGCAAGCCGTGAACACATTTCCTTGTGTTATCTAATGGTGAAACACAGAGGATGTGGCTAATTAGGGAATCATCCTCACCCTGGCAGATTTTCTCAAATAGAAATGGGTTTTGAGGTTTGCTGACTGCTGAGGGTGAAGCTGCTGAGTAGGTAGCCACAGAAGCATTTAAATGTACGTAAGCCTCTGCAGGTTACCTGCTACGCAGCAAAAGCCACAAATATGCCAAAAATGTGAAAACCACAGAAGACTAAAAATCCAACCTTTTTTTTTTTCTCCCTTAGTAAAATTTGGAGACTGCCTGCTCTCAACTCACCTGAAACCATGATAAAGCCATGGATGGTCAAGTCAAAGCACTATGGATGGGGGACGACAGTAATTTGCTGCCAAGGGTAGCAACAAACCCACATGCTATCTGAGTCTAAGCCATTTCTGTAAGCAGATGCAGCTATGGCTTTTTTTTTGCCGTGAACAGTACCCTTGTTTCTGACTGAAATTATATTTTCTTTCTGTTCATCTTCTCAGGAAGAGGATTTTTGTGTTTGTTTTGTGTTTTCCAGTGTATTTGGAGCTCTGGATTACAAATGTATTTGTATGGGGATAAAAAGGAATATGGTTTAAAGAAATGTAACTAGAACTAGTCACTGTAGATATGGTTGATAGTTCTGGCTAGAAAAATGCCTTGGTTTCAATTGTTTGTAACTTTGAACATATGGTCTGAAATTTTCCATCCTCTAACTTCAGTTTGATTTAATCAAGGGCTTTGAGCAGGGGGAAGCTTGTTTCTTTCCATGGCAGCTGTGGGAGATAAGGCACTACAGAATAACACCAAAGTGGGGTTTTTCACACAGAAAATTATGTAAAGGTTGTGATATCACCATCCTTGTGAAGAAAAAATTGCAGTTTGGCATGAAATGTGTTTTTTCCTATTTCCAGGTTACAAATGTCTGAAAAAATAAGCGTTGCATATGCTCAGTAGAGACATGGTAACAACTTTTACATTTTCTGAAAACATGGTCAAGTTTAGAGTTGCATAGGCCCTTCTCTGTAAATGCAGTTCCTATACTCTCTTGACCGTTCTGGGAATAGACAGAGGAGCTGAGGCTAGGAAGCCTTTCTCTTCTATGCATTCAGTCCCAGGAGGAATCTGAGAATGAACCCTTTCCACCAGGCTTGCCTCGGGTTACTGGCTTTTGATNCCGCGGGTGTTTGGTGTTTTTTTGAAAAAAAAGGTCGAAAAAAAAAAAAAAAAAAAAAAAAAAAAAAAAAAATCCAAGGGAACTCAGATTTCGGCCCAGTATCCAAAATATTGGACTAGGAAGTGGTGATAAAATTTTCAAAGGGTCTAAATACCATTTGCTGTGGTAGTTTTAAGGTATGGCCTTAGGAAGTGTCAGCCTCACGTACAGCACTGCCCAGGTGTGCTCCCTTAGCTGTTTCTGCCCTCTCTGCAGCAGGAGCTGGCCTGTCTGACTTGCTTTTGAATATGTCAGTGCTCACCCTGGGGAGTGATGGCTAAAAGAGAATCAGGCACCTTGCAGAGATGACGTACCCTTGATAAACTCCTGTCAAACAGCAGTGACAAATCCCCAATGATTCCAGCACCTACCACTGCAGTGGGGAAAGAGCCTGAATTTATTTGTGAACAGATACAAGTGCTTGTCCCAACACAAAACCAAAACAGAACAGAACAAAGAAAAAACACCCAAACTAACACCCAAAACATCAAAAGCAACAACACTGGCTATTTGGTACTGCAATAGCTGGAATTCAATGTAAACATCTATCTAAAATCTACCAGGGAGATGCATTGTAAAAGAAAGTTGTCAACATATATGTGGTTGAAATATGAGTAAATAGACTGTTTGTTTTGTGAGTAAACATACAAGAGGAAGAGAACAAGATCCACAAAAATACCCGTCATTCACATGGCCAGGAGAGCACACGTCTCCTGCCTGGGTAAGCTGGTATTTCATTCTACCTAAATTTTCATTCTACCTGAATTTTCATTCTTTGTGACCATCAGTTCACGTAAGTGCCAACTTGCTGGATGGGGGAAGAATGGGGCCCTCCCAGGAAAATGGGCTTGATCTGAAGTTCAGGAAAAAAGTACCACTTTACCACTGTTTTCAACAGTGCCTGTGCAGAAATGAATACAAGAAAACGGTCTCACTCACATCCCAGTGCTGTAAGTCCCCAAAGCAGAGACAGGCTGTTGGCTTCTCTTTCATATACAACTGCAAAGACTGAAGCATCTGTAACACGTCTGTGGGGGAGCGGTTTTAAGTCCTTGTGGTTCTTGTGGCAATGGACTGGAGTGATTGCAGAAATGTGCAGAGCAACCAGCTCCCTGGCCAAAAGCCAGACAACTTGCGTCCTCTCCGGTTACCAGATCGCAAGTATCAGGGAAATGATGTAGCTGCAAGAGCTGCTGAGGTCAACAGCTGAAATCTGTTCTTTGTTGGGTTTTAAAATATTTCCCTCCAGGCCACAGACAAAAGTTGCCAAGACAGACTGAAGTGAGAACATTTTAAGAGAACAGCATGTTGGGTACTGAAAGCCCAGCTCTGCAGGTGCAAGAGGATCTGAGCAGTGTGGCAGTGAGGGGGAGGAGAAGCAAGGGAAGGAAACAGCTGGTGCAGGTGTTCCTGCCAGAGCACCATGGACAGGAGCAAAAAGTCTGTCACTAAGGTAGGAGTTGATCTGCATCAAAACCAAAGAAAGAAGGGATATTTTTCCGATTTCTGACTATGCATAGCCAAAATATCTCAGGAGCTCCTTCAAAATTTCACCCACAAACCTATGAAATATGATCACCGGTGACTTAATGGGATTGCCAGCATTGTCAGGGAAAATGACACCAAAAAGTCTTTTGGAAAGATGGTTATTAGAGCAGAATTTAAACTTAAGGCAGAAAAGTAATTCAAATGCAAACACTGTCTCCTTGACTAATCCTGCTCAGAAATCTTTTCTTAGCATAAGATAAAAATGCATGGTAAGTCCTCTCCTGTTTAGAGTGGAGACATTTTGGAAGTTGTTACTGTACAGATTACATCCAAACAGCACTTGAAATACGGCAGATGTTTTAATAAGTTATCTGGTACCTTAATTTAACATCACAGTAACAAGACATTCAAGGGTCACATATCAGGCAGTGTTGTTTCTACTCTCAGAAGGAAATTTTCTCATCTGCAGAACCGGAAGTTCTCTCTCCTCTTACTTGAGCAAGGTCATCCGTGGGCAAACCAGGGTCCAGAAAGTCAGCATTAAAATCAAATGGCAGCTTCATTCCTATCCTCACCGCAAATCACATCAAATCTTGACACCTCACTTTGCTTGCCAATAAGACTTTAGGGTGGAAGAACAAACCGATGTAGGTTCATCAATTACCAGTCAAGGAAAGTTCTGTAATTAGTGAGTCTGAAGTTCTACAAAACACTAGCTCTAGGAATGTCCCTAACGAGATTCAGTTTGAGTCAAAGTTACTCCTTCAAACCAGAATTCATGCAGGGAGTCTTTTGTCTTAATGCTGTGTGTTTGGAAATAGGTGGGATTTTTTTAATCATATCAGCTTGCTTTAAGACAAAAAGAAAAACAAATATTGAAGGAAAACTTGCTTTTGAATATGTCAGTGGCAGTAAAAACTATTCAATTTGCTCCAGTAAATTTAGCATCCAAAAAAGAAGATTGAAGTCTACTTCTTTTGGGGTTTTTTTATGCTGAACTTGCATGGTCCTCCTCTCCTCTCCTCTCCTCTCCTCTCCTCTCCTCTCCTCTCCTCCTTTTATGCTGAACTTGCATGGTTCATGCAAGTTCCCTCCCCTCCCCTGTTTGCTGCTCTCATCAGAGTGGAATTCGAGTGCCTTCTAACCACGCATTAAATGATGCCTCCAGGCCCTGTCATACCAGGTTTGCTGTCTTCCTTATCATGTCCCCAAGGCAAGATGGGTATCTGTGGTGTTTTCAAAGAGGCTTTTTTTAGATATACCTGCTCTGTGTTTATAGTAGATTAGACAGATTGAAGAAGTACACGTGACGCTCACAGTAGATGAGAACACATTTGTGTAATTCCAAATGTCATCTTAGTTGTTTAGTCTATTTATTTCAACACTTGTTTTTCACATGTTTTGTGGCTTTAACACCTTTGTCCCTAACACAAGCTGCTTCCTACTTCTTTTGCAGACTCCTGTATGAACTACTTTTGCAATGATATATTTAAAAGTTGCTTGTCCTCTGCAGTGCATTCCTGTCCCAATCTGAGGTCAGTGTCCTCCTTGTGCCTATGAATGTTGTGGGGTTTTGCTGAAAGTTACTTTTTGACGTTGTTTTTTCTCTGTCCTGGTTTATACTACCCATATGCAAACAGTCAGCACAACCAAGAGGAACGGGGTGAACAGCTGGGCTGGGGGATGAAGTGGGAAATTATTCAGCTGCTTTCACTGCCAAAGCAAACACATTGTGTACCTGCACCATCAGCACATGGTAGTCAGGGTTTAAAAGAAGAAAGAAAAGAAGAAAAGGAAAAAAGGAACAAACAAAACTCCCATGATACAGAAGATGTGTCATGCACAGTACAACATGTGGTAAAGGACAACTACCCTCAGTCTGGTCCTGTGGTGAGATTTCTGCATGGTGAGCCCCTTGCACGAGCTTCTGTGTCTGTCTGCTGCTCTAAGGTACGTGGCAAAGGGTGTGTTTCCTGCACTCAGTCATTTGGTGTGAGATTAACCAAAGTTCCCTGTGTTGTGTTGTTCCCTATAACCAATTGTAGGCTCAGAGTCCAGGCTCCCAATTCCCAGATCTGAAAGGAGGCAGAGGGAAAAAAACCTCACGTTTTTGGTGAACAGCATGATGTCCAATTTCTTGTCCTAAGGGCTCTTTCTAAAACCTCACACTTATATTGTCAGAAAAAAATGCTCAGGGAACACTGGCACAGTGGTGGATGTTGCAGTACTGTCCCAGCCAGGGCAGGACAGCCAGTTCATGTACTCCAGAGCAGTTATTTTAACATGGACTGAATTGTTTGTTACACTGAATTGATTCAGATGAGCTGTGCTGACTTCAGCAGGAATGCAGTTTCACCCATGCTTGGGGGATGCATTGCTTTGGCTTGAACTTGTCTAATTGCACTCATGCAAGAACCATGTACAGGCGAGCCCTAAGATCCTCAGTTCCCAGTGACTTGTTTTTGACTCATGGCCATGCTGAGAAAAGGCAAGACTGTGCTTGTTTAGTCAGCAGATGAAAGTTGTCATACTAGAAATACCATTATGGCACGATTAGCACTGTGTGGAATTGTAATAATTAGTTAGCATACCAGCATATAAATAAAAAGACAAATCACTAACAAAAAGCTTTTTTATATTGGTTGTGAATAAAAGTTAAAAGGATGGGTGCTTTCAAAATAAGGAGGCGGTTTGAAAGCTTTTGTTTGACCTATGACAGATCTCTTGGGATTAATATTATTTTCTTCGGGAGGATTTTGATAGACTTCCCATGGTGGGGCACTCTGCCTGTTTTATTAGAATTTAGCCAAACATCCACAGAATATCAAACAACAATATATACGGATTAAATCAGTTCTGGAACACGTTATCACCATTCTCCTGCAGAGCATTAAAAAGGAGGTGTTCTTTATGAACTTGGCAAAAAAGCATGAAGCACTGAACAATTTCTTGTGATTTAGGGAAGAGGTGTGTGTTTTATTCTTCTCTAATTTTTTCTCTTTTAAAATGGAATTGAAGATCAAAAAACGCACTTGGTAAGTGGCACAAGGACTGTCCTACCTCCTGCTCAGGGCAGATGAAGGGCACAGAGGGTTCTTTGTCACACAAACTGCAGCTTTACCCTAGTGTGGGTGTGACCTGCCCAGGGCTGTGCGTTGGAAGCACAGCCCTCTCCTCATGGCCTCAGCTGGCCCTAGAGCCTGTGCACCAGCACTGGCCTGCAGAGCATCTGCTCCCCTCTCCTGCTGACAAATTTAATTTTAGCTCCAAGCCAAAGAACAACACAGGCCACGTTTTCCTGTTTGTTGTTCCTGCATAAATATTTCCTAACCCAGTATCTTGAAGAGTATTTTAGCCTCAGCTGAGTGATTTGGCAGACAACCTAAGAGGTGTACATACCCAAGGACACAGAGCAGGGGCAGCCAGTGGAATCAAAACACAGCTGGTAAGCAGTGTACTCCTCCTCATGGCAAAAGTATGGCACTAAATGAGGCTTCTACCAGGACAAGAAAATTGGATGGCAGACGGGAATTCCAGTATCGTGATCACACGTGCACACCTCTTTCAGCAAATCACACTGCCCATGAAATGGCTCAGATGGGATGGGCCCTTTGTTGTAAACTCTGCCTGTGCCCGATGCATTGCGTGAATAATCTCCTATAGTCTGAAGGCTGCTCTCAGTGGGATGGGCTTTCTGCAAACTTGCATACGAGTTTCCAAATCATATACCCCAGAAAGGCTATCTGTCATGTCTCCACAAGATTTGCAGGTGTTTTCTACCAAAGGCACACAGTGCTGTACATAACCACAAGCACAGATCATATGTACATTTTTGCATCTATTTTAAAGGTAAGCAGACTCCAGAATTACCTTCAATGAAACTGCGTGATGGAATGTTTGAGCACCATGTGGTAAATGTGACTGAGATGAATATTATATTGTAAAGATGCTGTAATTTTTATGAGTTTGCCATTATTCACTTGGCTGTAAGGAGTTAAATCAGCAGGAGGTAATTGGAGGGGGAAAAAAATTGAGAAAGGCAATGATGGCACGGCAAGGCGGAGTTCAGCCAACACCACAAGCCCATTGCAGAACAGCAGTGAGCTGGGAAATACCCTGGTGAGTGCGTGGCTGGTGAGAACCCAGATCCGGAGCTAGGACAAAAGAGACCAAAAGCTGAAAGGTGCTGATCTGCCAAAGAAGCCGGGTGGAGGGTTTGTGTATCTGTGTGTGTGTAAGGGGAACTGTCAACACCACCTGTGTGGAACACCCATAATAAAGGGTGACGTTGAACTCAAGAGTGAGAGCAGCAGAACCAAAGCCTACAGTTAATGGGGAAATGTATTCACGGGCTTCACTCTCTTTATCCCCTCTTCTGCTCTTCACCTTCCTTCAGATGAGTAAACAGTGTTTTATTTCAGTGATTTTGTGTTTGGATCACTTGGCTGGTGATCATCTCCCTTCCTTTCTTACACATTTGGGTCGGGTCTCCACTGGATCCCTGTGCCCTGTCTGCAGCCAGGGGAGGAGAGGTAGAGTCTGCGGTGGGAGGCAGCTCCTCCATCCCCAAGGCTGCCACAAGAGCCCCATAGCCATTCTCTGGAGGTAGCCACCACGTGCCACCAGCTGGTGGAGGAACCTGGGCAGCAGGCTCGGGCCAAACAACTAAAGCTAAATGAGAGGTCATCTGCTCTTGGCATCAGCCAGACTCACTGTAGACAAAGGCTGCGGGGTGCCCAGAAGAGCTGAGACTATTGGATCAATAGACCTGGTAATGGTTGTGGGGAGGAGAGGCTGGAGAGTGCCCCAAAGGCATAGATTTACCCCAGTGAGTGCCCTTAAAGAGGGGCACTTGTGAAGCAGGGATGTTCCTGCACACACCTTCTTCTACGGCCTTGGCTGGTTTCAGGAGAAATAAGTGACTGTTTGGAAACACGTGTTAAACCATAAGCCAATAAATATGGTGGGTTTTTCCTACCAGAGTATTTTGCAGGGGTTTTGAGTACACAAAGAAATGCTACTTGAACCCTGAATAAGTTCGGTATTGCCTGCAGTGAAGTGATTAAATTCACTCTCATCATCTTTGTTTAAATAATTGTGACACCATAATCAAATAATGTAGAAATGATTCATGCCAATTTAGATTGGCGTATTAAGAAAGCACCATAGTTTCCAAGCACAAATGAGACAAGCAGATGCATTTAAAATAAAAATATGTTGCAATGTGAGTATAATAATGAAAACAAGTAATATAAGGAAATGCAAGATGTACAATTCTTGAAGGATTCTCAAGGTTCTTCCTGGACACAAGCAATGGAATCAAACTGCTCACTGGTGACATTGCCTTTCCTTGGGTTCAGCTCACCTGCTCCCACAACAGGGCTTGGCTGTGTGTGTCCTGCAGCATGAATGAACAGAGGTGTTTTGAATTTCTCCTTCACCTGAGATCCACATTCTTGAGAACTGCTTTATCATCAGGACCCACCAATGTGCCACCCTGACTGCCCCAGCCCACATCTCTCACATACTCCTTTCATACCTCGTGTACAACCAGTGACTCATGTGGCAGAGCCAATGCTGGCAGCCTCAACTGTTAAAGCCAGAAATCATGTCCCACCAGAAATAATCTGAAAATACCAGGACCTTATGAACTCAGCTTGCCTGCAGGGGTTTGAATTCCTTATGCATCACATGTGATGGCAAAACCAATTCTAACTGAATTGCTGAAGTGCAGCCACGGTGACATTTAAGAACCAGCAAACACATTAACAATTGCATTTGGAGACTGGCAATTTTACTCTGCACTCCACCCAAGAAACTGGAACAGCACTATTTGCAGTCATGATTATTCTTAGCTAAGTTGCCATGGAACAAAGCCTGGTTAATCCTAATGGACTGATTCAGGAACAATCTCTCTTTCTAATCTTATTGCCTAATTCTCTATCACTCCCATTAGGTTAGTATTTTTTCAAGACATAAGAGCAGCAAGATTTTCAAGAAGTTGGCATTTCACTATGTAGAGTGGTAGCAGCAGCACAGTCCTCTCACTAAGAATAATAAAGGATGTTTTTGTTTCTCTTTGAAGGAAGCAGGGTAAAGAATTTTTCCTTCCAGAAGCAGATCAAATCTCCATTGAATTTTCCTTGAATTCATAGGATTTAGTACACATGAGTTCATGTGCTCTTCTGAGCCTTGGAAATGACAAACGTTTGGTCAGTGATACCTTTGCCAGAGAAATGAATGTTTTGGGGAATGTGTATGTAATAAGAGACATGCTGTTAAAAGAAGTTATTGTACTTTGCCATTTTTCTGATGCCAGGTTCACAGCCTTGCTTCTATCACCTAAGCAACAGTCTGGCCTCTTCTATTTACTGATAGTAGTACATAACATTGATTTCAAATACCTCACAAGCCTCCTGGAAACCAGTCAAGATGTGGTGTAAGGGCTAGAATCCCCTAGGGAATGCAGGCAGCCCAGCAGTACAGCAGGAGCCTGTGATAAATGGCCTCATGTTGCAGTCAAGTTCATGGGGTAGAAGCTCATGCTTTGTCCAGTCACTCAGTTCCTCCAGACTCTGTCCTACAAGTGTATTGCAAGACTCTCAAGGTAGCTGACTCATATATTGTGACATAGTCCTTAGCAACGAGGTGAGGGCAGAAGTACCATGGGGAGAGGTACATTCTTTGCAGATTTTTTGAGAACTGATGTATCAGAAATTAAATGATGGTCAGGTGCTGGAAAGGAGATACTGGGGAAAAGAATGCCAATTCACGTTTGCAGTTTGCCTCACACAGAAACACACAGATCTCCTTTAATAAATCCCTGGAAAAAGTCATGCAAGCTCTCTGCTCACAGAGCTAAGCTTGCAATGATTAAAGCCACAGCAATATTTTCTTTACAAGAAATAGCACCATAAGGTCACTGCAGACATCACCACTCTGCTCAGGGTCATGGAGAGTAAGGTAATTTAATTTTAAAGTACCTCCTCACTGGAATAAATTTGAGAAAGATATTAAAACCAGCCCTGACTTGAAAACAGAGGTATCCAAAGCAAATAAGAGTTTTGATGAAACAGATGGTAACCGTAATTAACTGTGGCATTTTCTGCCATAAACCACATAGTTTTAACTCAATTAGTTGGCCTTTTTTTTCTTTCTTTTCTTTTTTAATTAAACAAACCCACTTCCATCTAATCAGCAGCGAGTTTGTAGCCAAACAATAAAAAAGCCAGTTTTAAAAAATCTGGATAGCCATCAAAGCCTCCAGTGCCTGCTTTCTCTTGGCCGGGAGGTCACGGAGCTGCTGTGCTGGAGCCTGGCAGGAGCCCTGCCCTGTGCTGGGATCATATCTGCTTGTTTACACAATATGTAAAAAACCCATCCTGCAGCTGCTGCAAAGCAATGTGAACTATGCTGTGCAAGCCAGGAGTGGTGGGCTAATTTTCTGTTATTTATCAGCAAAACTGGAATCTTCGCTTCAGCTATTCACACATAAATGTGCCGGCATAAACCAGTTTAGATAAATCGCTCTGATTCTGTTGTAAACACATATGTATTTGAATCTTTCCTTGCTGCTTCAAAACCACAATGAAGGCTATGCCAGAAACCCTACCTAAGACCATTTGTCTTATTTTGTCAGTTCATCTTACAGCAGGAGACTATTACTCAAAAGGAGCATTTGTTTCCAAGTGATGTGACCATCCTTGGTGACCATTTTAATACAATTAAAACATTCCTACAACTTTACCTGTGTTGCTTTAATAGGAAGCTAAATTTCAAAAAATCTCTCAATGACAGGATGGAAAGATCAAATTATGAAAGTCTTCTGACTTTTTTGTCTTTGATGTTTTTTACAATACCTAAGAGCATATGTGTGCCAGAGAAGTCTGAAACTGACTATGGAATTGAGGGAACTAAAGATTTCTGATATTTTTTCACTGTAAATGAAGCAGGAAGGTTCCCATGGCCAAGGCAGTATGTTTGTATTTTCCCCCGTTTTCAACAACATCATGACCATGTCAAGGCCGAGTTCATCATTTGGCTTATTCTGTTTCATTATTGCCTGGAGTAATGAATGCAGAGAGAAAAAATGCTGGAGATGGCCCAGACCACAGCAAGTCAACGCAAAATGATGAACGACAGACGTTTCAGGGCTCGTTTGTATTTTGTATCTGCAAACTGTTTTTGCCTCTGTAAGTCAAGTTGTTCACGGCCTCACTCAGGCAAAATTCCCTAGGATTTCAAGGGGAAATATGAGTGCAGATGGGCAGGCTGCATCTGAAGGCAATGTCTCAGAGCAAAGATGTAACAGGATCATAGAACAGTTTGAGTTGGAAGGGACCTCAGAGATGATCTCGTGCCAACCTCCCTGCCCTGGACACCTTCCACTAGACCAGGTTGCTAAAGATCCCTCCAATCTGGCCTTGAACAAATCCAGGGATGGGGCATCCACAACTTTTCTGGGCAACAGGTTACAGTGCCTCACCATCCTCACAGTAACGAACTTCTCCCTTATATCCAATTTAATATTAGATAAGATATATATAAAAAAAAATATGTCTCCAAGACAGTGACAGCAAGACAGTCACTGTCTTGCTGTGCATCAGTAACAAATAAGTGCTGTCAGTGCTGGAAGAGGAAACATACTAAACCCAGCCAGTGCTACCACTGCCTTGCAGGCAGATTTCCTGTGACAGCACCCGCTACACCCGGAATCATATTTTCAGATTTTTTATTTGGAGACTGTCCCCCCTCTGCTGAAACTGAGGGAATTTAACCTGGATCTAAATGTGGTTTCTCACATTTCCTCTCATTTCCGTCTCACTAGTTCCCTCCAGCGCATTTCTGTGTGACTGTGAATCACAGTGTGATTTCTGTGTGTCCTTCTCAGTGCAAGCTTTGGGTGAGAAACTGTGCTGGGGTCTTCCACAAAAGCAGTGGGAGCCAGCTGCAACTGCTGTGAGCAGGACTTGAGGGGAGTGCTCATGGCCCTGCTTCATCCCCGCAGCTTCTGGCAATCAACAGGTCTGAGATTTTAAACTCCCTTGTCAGCCACAGGCTGTATCTCTCTTGTGTGCACCAGCTGCTGTGGACTGTACCGAAATCCTCTTTGCACTTATAGAGCTCATGCCCAGCACGGGTCCTCGGCACAGCAGGCTGGTACTGGGGGGCCTCGAGTACAGCCCAGTGCTCCAATTCCTCCATGGGAAGGGCAGACCTCCTCTGAAACGCCCTCAGAGCTTTTTCTTACCAATTTGGGAGGAGTAATGGCCTTAAGAAAAAAAGAGAGGTCATTTTTTGGTGATTACACAAATTCTTTGAGCACCTTTGTAAATAATGCATGTGCTAAGGGAATGGGAATACTGCACAGCAGGGAGGGGTGTCAAAGAAAACAAACAACTACTTTAAAACAAAAGACTCAGGATACAGTGGCAAGGAAATCAGTCATAGGAGGACCAGAATTAATTCACCAGAGCAAGGACAAAAGCCCAGAGCCATTTCTGAAACAATAATTGGTGTATTATTATTGTTGTGTGTGTGTATTTAACGTTTAAAGCCGGTCTGCTCATAAATTGCTCTGTAGCTCCCTCTAACGACAACTTCACCAAAACTGGCTGCGGGAGGCAGAGAGCAGTAAAACTTCTATGCTCTTGACGTAGCACAGAATCGTACAATCACGGAATAGCTTTGGTTGGAAGGGGCCTCAAAAATCCTCTAGTTCCAAGCCTTCTGCCGTGGGCAGGGACACCTTCCACTAGACCAGGTTGCTCAGAGCCCCATGCAGCTGGCCTTGAACACTTCCAGGGATGGGGCGTCCACACCTTCTCTGGGCAAGAGATCAAAAAATAAAAAAATGGTTGATACAGTCAATATTCAGGCAGATTTCTTTGCAGCTACCACAAAGGTACTGCCTAATCAAGAAATGTGTTGCTGATCCCCGAGAAAATTAAAAGAATCTTATAATCATGATCTAGCAAAGGGATGCACAAACAGCAATGTAAGAGCATAGGATCATTTAGAATGTGATAGCATCCATACTGAATTAGACATTAATTATAGAAGTCTGTATATTACAACTCAATGAAAAGCCACAATTCCTCCTGTCTAGGTTAAAATGTACACCAAATCTTGCAACACATCAGAGAAAATTTCCATGCTAATATTTTCTGACACTTTGCACTCCTATAGTCACCATGAACACCCTGGAGATCAGTACAGTCCAAAGGGAGTAAATTCTGTTTGGTTACCAGTTAGGAAAATTGTTTTAGTTGTGACATCACCAGGAAATCAGATATGAGAGAAAGCTGTAACAAAACAACCTCTGACATGAACAAGTGATACTAGCAAGAGCCACGCTGTATTTGCACACACACACCCCCCTTTCTGCCCAATGCATATTTCTCTCATACGCATACCAGCAACATTTAGTTTGTTTAAGGGGTTTTTTTTGTGTCAACTCCAACCTGCCTTTAGCCACAGCAATTTTTTTAGGAGAAGGTAATATTCCATACTGTCACTTATTTTTAATGCTGACTTAACATTGGAATTTAACATTCTAATACACACTGATTTGCCTCACAGTGAGGTACAAAGCATTTCATTTAACAAGGAGGTCTGTGGCTCAGCTGATACAAGCCCCAGAGTGCTCAGTGGCAGGGTCTTGGAAGGATCCTGAGGGGACATGTAGTGAAGGACTCATTCAGACAGGAATATTTTGGTCCACATAGGCTACATGTAGAATCACAGAATCATAGAAGTGGTTTGATTGGGAAGGTCTTTAAGTTCATCAAGACCAACTGTTAATGTAGCACTGCAAGGTCCACCACTAAACCACATCCCCAAGTGCCACATCTACGTGTCTTTTAAATACCTCCAGGATGGTGACTCCCTGAGCTGCCTGCTCTAGCCTGTCTGGCTTGACACTCCTCTCCGTGAAGAAATTTTTCCTACTATGTGCATGCTCTTTTGCCAAGAAATATGTAATTACTACCGGCCATTCACCCCCACGTGACTTTTTCTGCCCCTTTTGGATGTTAACACCCCATTTGCACCATAGTGGGATGCTTCATTTAACCAAAAATGTAGTCAGTTTGAAATCATTCTGGTTTTGAAAAAAAAATTATTTATATATTTATATGTAAGAGATTTTAAGAGACTAGTTTCTGCTTTAGAAATCACACAGGTGAACAGTTCAACCAACAGGGGCTAAGGAACAGAGCACAGACAAAAGGAGTTGGGCAGCTGAGAGCAATAACCCTTTAAGCCAAAGCCGCAGCAGAAAGGTCATTACATTATCTCTTTAGTGCACATATGGTCTTCATGTAAAAAGCTTCTGTCCCATCTGTGAGGTTGCAGTACCAATATGTGCTAATGACATGCTGAGACATCATTTCAACTGCAGAGCTGATTTTCTCCAAACTCTTCATTTGGTCATTACCAGCTCTCCTCCAAAATAAAACAGCATGGGGTATCACTGAGCCAATTCAGGCCTGTAGCGACTGCATTACCAAGTCTTCATAATGTTATATATTTGGAAGCTCTGCAGAACGAAGGAGAACGGAAGTAGCTTTAAGATTTCTTCAGTGCACATCTCCTTGCTTTCCTTTAATTTTCAAAAATATTCTGTCCTTAGAGTCGGCATAAGTATTAACATTTACAGAATGCCAGTGATAAGCGAAGTATTCACCTTCAACATGTTTTTATAATTTTTTTTAATCAGAACTGTAGAAATTAAATATTTGCCAGCAGGGAATACTGGACCATCCTTCTTAAAATTTTTTGAACATGTGTGCAGCATTTGTTCTTCTCCAATGATAGGGAACTTTTCCCAGACTCCATCAAAGATGATATACAACAGCCTCGGACATCAGCCAGTTCTCACAGCACTTTGGACACCACTCCTAGGGTCCCATGGATGTGTATGAGTTCAGTTCTCTGGAGTCACTCCTGACTCACTGATGGTAGCTCTTCCACTACTTCCACCCTTTGACTAAACAGAGAGGCCTGGGAGACCTTGCTGGAGAGGAAATGACTAAGGTGGCACTGGGTACCTCAGACTTTTGTGTGTCTGCAGCCACCAATCCACCCACCCCACTCAGTTACAGTCCTAGGTTTTCTTTGCTCAGGTTTTTTCCACTAATGCAGCAGTAAGTATTGGCTTTGCATGGCCAGGCTTTGGTAGTGGGGGGCTATGGGGAGGGGAGTCTTCTGTGAGAAGCTGCCAGAAACTTCACCCTCTTGTGTCTGCGAACAGTTGACTATTCCTAACTAGAAGTACATAGCATGGATGCTGTAACTGATAAATCTTCTGGTCTTCTGCAAAGTCAGGATGACATGTACCTATGTTAGACACCATGTTCTTAATGCAAGCATTTAATTTTCCCCATTAGGTTTAAAGGATTTATCTTTCTTTTCACTTTTAAAATGCAGGAGGTTTGGGAGTTACTTAAAAGGAGTTGTTTTTCCTCAATATGTTTCAAGTTCTAAGGCCATGCGTGGAGGAAGAATAAGGAATAAAACTAAATGCTGAGTGTACAAAGAGAAAAACAACTGGTTTTAATTTTTTCTCTTGCAGCACTGGAGGAAGCCTCTGGGAATTAATGCCTGCTTTTCCACTAAGTTTCACTTAAACGTTGGAGCTTGAGGTTTTGGGTTTCAGAAGGTTGTACACTCTGAAGAGTCAATATTAGTATAAGCATTTGAGACACGGAATCAGAACATCTGGTTTTGATACCTGTACAAACCTCTGTTGCAGTCATGGAGTGTCTAGACACAATGAGGGCTACCCTGCAGCTTCAACAGAACAGCAAGTCTCAACTCCAACACCAAGGCTAAGCTCAGCTAATGAAACACTAAGCACACAAACACAGTTTATCCATNGGGGGGGTGGGGGTGGTTAGCACTTGTGGTTTTGGCACTCTCACGAGGTATACACAAAATCTTGCCTGAGCATTCAGTAAGACAGACTAAAGTGGTAGAGAGGCAGTGAAAGAAAAGACCAAACCAGCAGACAACTGACAGATAAGAGGCAGATGTGAGGAAATAATGCAACTGAGTTGTCAGGACATTGTAGATGAGCAACTTAGCCAGCATGTCTGTGATTGAGGATGCAGTCTCAGAGTTACCATTAAGCCCATCTGAACTCACTGTCCCTTTCTGCCCTTGGCCCTCTACCTTCAGAAGTGTTTCCCTCACACGTATTTCCATTGCATCAGCACTTGCAGCTGCAAGGCAAATCAGAGTGACAGACTAACTCCACAACACAAGGTAAAACCAGCAAGTTCCCAGCAGAATCTGTAACCTGATTTGTGTCACCCCAAGGCTGTATGAGAGCCAAGTGGGCAGAGGAAAAATGGTCAGAACACACTGGCAGGGAAAGGAGAGGACAGGACCACCCAGAGAAAGGCTGCAGCTATATTACCCTGAGCTGATCATGAAGTGACATGATTAGTTCTTTTTGAAGTGGAGATGATAACATTTCTCAGGGGCAGGAGGAAAGAAAGAAAGAAAAAACACCTACTCTTTTGATTGTACAGCTCAGAAGAAATACATGGTCAAGTATGTCAGGCAATACAAATAAGCACAAATTCCTTTGACCTGACTTCTACTATATGAACTAAAATTTAATACCTCTTTTACAGAATCTTTCTCAGAATAGACAATTGTGAAGCACACAATTCTTATTTTAAAACACTGAATCATAAATGATCTTCAGGGGTATTTTTACACATAATTTACTCATTAACGTAAGACCAATCAGTACTATTAATATTATATGCATTCATATTCTAATGGTTACATTCCATACAATTTCTCTGATCTAGAGATAAGCAAAGTTCTGATATACCAAGGCAGCTACTTAGATACTCTTAGCAATGCTGAAGATAAAACATTACTGAAACTAGTAATTCTTGCAAGAATCTCTCCCCAAATATCAAATGAAATGAAGTTGCAACGTCTGATGAAAACGGCCTTTTCTGAAAAACACCTCCAAGTTCTCTACAGAAGACTACTTTTAGTTTGACTGAATGAATGCTTGTGAAAATGCACCTTAAAAACATGACCAAGCATTTCATACAACTAACCACTTTTTGCCATAAAAAGATGAAGGTAAGTTTCTACTGCATATATGGCCACAGCTAACATCCTTCTATAACAACATCCTCTGGTGTTTCTTTATTGTTTCCATTCTGTACTTTCCCTCAAGCATTCTTCATGAAAAGGACTGAAACCAGTGTCCTTGCAAGAGTATCCAGAAGAGATTCCTCTCCAAGGATAGGGATTGTATAAAAGGAACTGCCTATAAGTTCATACAGAAGCATTTTCTCAATCATACGTACGATCTATTAACACAGCAGCCTTTAAAAAGTTAGAGAATCTGAAAGTTAAATATTGTGATTATTATGCCCAAGTATATATTGAAGACATGCTGCAAAGGCAGGAAATTATTTCACTGTGCTGACTTCCATTAATACATATTATTTGCCATTGCAAGAAATAATATTTTCTAACACTTGGGAAGAATGACTGTATGATTCTGTGCTGTCCTGAATGAGCCACTTTTATTGGCTTTTAGTTAACTCCACTCTTTCTACACTGAACGGCAGCCATAGGACATCCATTGTAAGTCACAGAATGCATTTGAATTATTCATATAGACATGGTAGGAAGTTAACTCCTTCACTTAAACAGCACTAAGAAGTCACTTCAGTACAGAGCTTTGCCCTTTTTTCCAGAAATCCTCTTGATAGACAACAGAGATAAAAGTACAGGCTTCAATCCAACCAATCTGAAGCTCTTTTTTATTATTATTATAAATGTAACACTAACACTTTCATATCCTAAACCCATATTTAAAACAGCTTGTCTAGGCATAATTCAGCTGGAGAGGAATTCCTCCTTCCTTGTCCTGCCTCCACTTAAAATCTATATTCCTTCTAAATTATAAAGCACTTGCGTGTTTTTAACAAAGAATACTCAAATCACACAAAGGCCAGCACCCTAAATAACAGTGCATAAATTCCTGTTTTTCTTGTTTTTCTTCACTGACATCTGACATTTACATCATACATTTTCTTAAAGAGACAAGAAATTTAGACTAACCTTGCTTAGTGATGACTGAGGCTGATGACTGGGACCTTGAAGCATCCAAAGCAGACCTCCTGGGTAATTTTGTATCTCTTGTTGCCAAAGATACTTAAAAGGTAGTATGTTGAACATGACAGGTTTTGTTCTCGATTCGAACAACCACAAAAAAATATGACCAACACCAGGTTGGGTTTCTTTTTATTGTCAAAACATTAAAGCATAACATTTCACCAAATACAGGAAATTTAGGGTTGTCTGACATTACAAACATCTGAATCATCAAGAGAAAGTGTTGAGCTATACATCGTCTGACGTTAATCTATCAATTTAATGTATATTAGTACATGATTAAAACATGGCCAAAATACAGAATCACAAAATAAGTACCTTGATGCTTCTAAATCTGAGACAAGTCAGAGAACTGAGTGCAATAAATTTCCAGCAAATGTCTATACACTCAATTACAACCTCAGGGCAGAATTATTCCAGGAATATTGGTAGTTTCTCATATTCTGGCTCATTCACATTCAATTTAGTGAGAATTTTGATTTGAGAACTTGATAAAAACATTTTAAAAAATACAACATTTAACAAATGTGAAAAAAGAAGGTGTCTTCACAGGAAAATATGGATTGCTTGCCACTCCAGTCCTTAATTGCCTATATGTTTTACAAATCTTTACAAAACTAATTTGTTTCCATTTTGGTTTCAAAAACATAGTACATCTGAAAAATAAAATATGACTCTACTGATGGGTAATACAAAGACATGAACACGCATTTAAAATTACTTTCAAAAGTAAATCTTTTCAGTAATACAGCTATAAGACAAGTTAAACATAGTACAATAAACCATGCATCTTCTGACTTGTCAGATCAGCTAAACTACTCGGTTAACATACAGTAACACTTTTGAACACTTTGTAAATTCAGCTTTTCTAGCACAAGGAAAAAAAACAGATTAAATTTGTTCTTCAAGTGGTTCAAGGCTGTCCAAGTGTTTTTTAGGTGTATCATCACTATGACGGCTTTGGCAATGGGTTAAATGTTTCTTAAAGCCTCGGGGAAAATTTGATTCAAAATTACAACGGGGACACTTCAACAAACTTTGACCATGAGCAGCAACGTGATTTTTAAGAAGAGACTCCAAGAGAAAAGCTTTGCCACATATTTTACATTTGTATGGGCTTTGAACATTATGCTTGTTAACTAAATGGTGCAAGACAGCACCTTTTTTCATTGCACGACAGCAACAAATTTTGCAGTAATACTTTCCCTTACCACGTTTCATGTATTTTGCTATTTCTTCCTCAGAGATGAAAGCCTCTTTCTCTTCAGTAAACTGAAGCACACACTGTGGCTGCGTGGGAGTAGTTGCATCCATTTTGCTCTCTTTGCTGTAATCAGATGACTCCATATCATACTGCTCTTGGTCACTGTTGGATTCTTGTTCCTTTACCTCCATTGAGTCCACCTCTGTTTTTCCACACTCACTGCTATTTAGTTCAGAATCTGAGTTCTCCTGGTTATCCTTCTTGGGCTTCTTTTTTGGGCATGAATATAACATGCGTTCAGGTGATTCTTTGGCTAATATTGATTGTTCATCCTGCGAGAATAAATCATCCAGTGGTTTCTGATCATCTAAACTGTGAGAGAGAAAGTCACTCTCACCAGACTCACTAGGTGTTTGGGGCTCGGAGAAAAAGCCCAAAGCAGACTTGTGAGGCTCGGAAAACAGGATGTTCTTCTGGATTTCAGAAGGTACAGTAGTTTCAGCATGTCTCTGGACATCAGAGGATAGAGCAGCAGCAGGCTTCTGCATCTCAGAAAATACAGCATGCTTTTGAACATCAGGGGAAACAGCAGATTTCTGGCAGTCTGTGAAAACAGCTTGCTTGAGTGTCTCAGGAGAAACAGGAGTAGGTTTCTGGGACTCAGTAAAGAGGCCATGTTTCTGAACTTCAGGAGATGTGGATTTCTGAGACTCTAGAAGGGAAGTAGTCTCCTGAACTTCAGAGGAAATGGAAGTGAGTTTTTGGGCTTCAGAAAATAGGGCATGCTTCTGGACTTCAGAAGAAACAAGAGCGGATTTTTGGGCTTCAGAACACAGGGATTGTTTTTGACCTTCAGTAGAAACAGCAGAAGCAGACATCTGATTTTGGGGCTCAGAAAAGACAGCACGTTTCTGGACATCAGTAGAAGCAGTAGGATTAGATTTACGAGTCTCTGGGAATAACACTCTTTTCCGAGGTTCAGGGAAATGAGCCCGTTTCTGAATCTCAGACGAAGCAGCAGAGGTGGATTTCTGAGTTTCAGGAAAATACATAGATTTCCGTGACTCAGAGAGTTTCCAAGATTCAGGAGACACTGAAACACCAGGCTTACGGACCTCAGGAAAGAAAGAAGGCTTCCAAGAGTCAGAGGAAACAGTGTGAGTAGATTTCCGAAGCTCAGGAGAAACAGGGGGAGAATGCTTCCACGTGTCAGGGGACAGAACAGGTTTCCAGCCTTCAGGGTAAACAGACGAGATGGGTTTCCAGGGCTCAGAAGAAACAAGAGTAGACTTCTGGGATTCAGAAAAGGATGTAGACTTACACGAATCAGAAACAAGCCTCCTAGGTTCTGGCAACACAACTGAACCAGGCCTTCGGGACTCCAGGGCAGACCGCCGGGATTCTACAGACACCGACATGGCAGGCTTTGAAGCCCAGGGAGAAACTGCTGAAGACTTCTGCACCTCGTGAGGTGAAGCCCTCCAGGGCTCAGGGGAAACAGTTGGAGCAGGTCTCCACGACTCTGGCGAAACTGCAGAAGCAGGCCTCCGGGTTTCAGGAGAAGAAGCAGAAGCGGGCCTACGCATTTGAGAGGGATGCCTTCGCGGCTCAGGAGACCCAGCTGGGGCATACCTCCGTGGCTCGGGGGATACTGCCGGAGGAGGTTTCTTTGGCTCTGGTGACACAGCTGGGGAGTATCTGCGGGGTTCTGGAGACACAGCGGGAGAATGGCGCCGGGGCTCTGGTGACACGGCAGGGGAATGCCGCCGGGGCTCTGGAGACGTTGCTGGGGAGTGCCGCCGGGGCTCTGGAGACACAGCTGGGGCTGGCTTCTGTAGGTCGGGGGACACGGCAGGAGATGGCTTCTGTGGGTCTGGAGACACGGCAGGAGATGGCTTCTGTGGGTCTGGAGACACAGCAGGAGATGGCTTCTGTGGGTCTGGAGACACAGCTGAGACTAACTTCTCTGGATCAGGAGATGTGGCCTGGGCTGACTTTTCTGGATCTGGGGACGCAGCTTGAACTGACTTCTCTGGCTCTGAGGAAGTCACCTGAGCAGACTTCTGGGGCTCTGGAGACACAGAAGATTTCTGAAGCTTGGGGGAAACAACAGGTTCAGATTTGGGGAGTTCAGGAGAAAGGGTAGGTTTGCGTGACTCAGGGGAAAGGGTAGGTTTCTGTGGCTCCAACGTGACACTTTTTCTGGATGAATCTGAATCTCCTTCTACCTGTTGCTCTTTCTGCTCTTCGTTCCACTTCTCAGGTGCTGCATGCTGTGCTTTGATGTGGTAATATACGTTGCAATACATCTTGCTGGTAAAGAAACACTTATGGCAGTGAAACAGTTTTGCACTTTTTTGATAAAATATAAGTTTACCCAAACCAGCAGCATCCATTTCATCACAATACTCTGGGTGAACAGTACCCATATGAATTTGTATGTTTTCATAGTCAGTTCCTCTGAAGCTGCAGTAGTCACACTCCAAGCGCTCTGTGGTTTTACGTAGTATCTGCAACATGTCCATTTTTCTATGGGCAGTAACAGTTTCCAGAGCACTGCACCTTTTAAAGATGAATTTTCAGTTCCTGCAATAAAGGAAAAAGATCCGTATAGTTATCTGTCCATGTTAATTTCAACTCTGTCATTCCTAAATAACCACGTGGGCTTTTCCCCGCACACCGCCCCCTTTTTAGAAAAGGTAACTTTTGCACAGGTAGTGACTACTGCAGAGAGAAATCCCAACACAGGTGTCTCCAACTTCTAAAAGTCATTTTACATCAGTAAAACTTGAAAAAACAAAGCTTATATTTAACAATAGGCCTTCCTACCTATGTAAAAAAAAATGGAAGCAAATGATAAAAAAGAACCCAGGTGATGAAGAGCAAAGTTTGAATTCCATTTGATAAATGTGACTTGCTCTCTCCATTGTCTTCTCATATTTGATTTGCTTTTATTGACATTATACACGTATCATGAAAACAAAAAGTACTTTGAAACACTGCCACTGAGATAAAGCCATTTCAAAAATGCATCTTCATCAATAAATTTCAAAACAAATCAGCAGTTTTTGACAAAGACCAAAAAAAAATTCAAGAAAACAGCAGCCTAAAGCCTAGGCCCTGTTTTCATCTGTCAAATACTGACTTCCTTTCACTAATTACATGAAAAAAAAACCGCTGATCATAAAAACTTCATCTTTTATGAAAAGGACTTTTTCTGTTCCATTATTTCATGTGCTGCCCCAATAACAACAAAAATACTATTCAAGAAAAACAGCAGGGGTTTTTTTCCCAGTTGGTATAGTTAACAGTCCACTGTATCCAGAACACTGTTTTCCTCACCCCAAAGATAGAAATTTCTCAAAATTAATGTTTTTTGCAAGACTTTAAAAAAAACCAATGTAACAACAACAAAACCAAACAAAAAAGCACCCCAAAAACCAAACAAAACCCCCTCAAAATGCAAATAGTTTTTAATGATTTGGCTGGATTCCAGTATTTCCAACAGAATTTACTCAGATTAGCTACTACAATAAGCAGAAAACCAAATCTAGCCACATTCTGCAAGTTACATTGTCATAGAAATGAAAGGTAAAAAGGACATTTAAGTGAAATGCACACACGTTTTTCTTGTAGGTTGAAATTAAACAGTTGTTACATGTTTAATCATGCTAAGCTATCAACCTAATTTTGGGGGGTCTTGTAAAACACATTGCTTCAAAACACTCAAAATTGTTGTTTCATTTTAACATTAATTTACCTGTCTAAATACGTATTAGACTAACAAGTCTAAAATATGCATTCAAAGCAAGTTTTCTTAATTTATTCCTAAAGCATTTTTACCCCGGTTTCTTATGGAAATGAGGCTTACACAAACACATTGCCCTACAGTCAATGCCAATCAAACCGGACAAAGCAATCCAGCCTTACTTTGCATTTCTACACCTTTCATGAAAATCGGGAACTAGAGAATGCAAGCAATGTCTCCACTGAGGCAGAACATGTCACTTAAGCAGTGCCTGCTTCTGTTTAGCCTCTACACAAATAGTCTTGAAACATTCAGAGCAAGCAGTGTCTGATTCAGCTTGTAATTAAGGAAAAGGGAAAAGAATTAAAAATACTACAGCAGTGAGCTGCTTTGGGTTTGGGGCAGAGACAGAATGAAAGCAAATTAGCAGTGCTGCTAAAGGATGAGAAGGATAGAGCAGAAAAACAGGAAAGAAGGATTGGCTGAGAAGCAAGAGAGCACAAATCTTAAAAAAATAAGAGTTTCACTAGCTCAGCTGCTTATGGAACAACTCCTTTGCATGCATTGTGCATACACAGTTCACATTAACTCACAGGAACAGGTAGATTTCCAGTTGGGAAGCATGGTGGGACCACAGACTGAACTTTAAGAAGGATCCTGCTTTACAACCATGAGGCAAACAAACAGCATCCGACCACAGACTAGCTACAAATGAGAAGTAATTACTCTACAAACACTGAAGTGGAAGGACCTTTGAGTCCTGCAGTTTCCCACTACTGCTGGCAGCCATACAAAAGACACCCCAAATTGTAGTCCACATCACATTCAGTGTCGACCACAAAACATTTCCCAACGTCTTATAACAAATTTTTAATGCATGTAAAAGATGAAAACAAAACAGAAAGATGGCAGCAGTGCTCAGTGGTCTGTATCTCTGCAATAGCAAATAACTTGCCAGTTGTAAAAACCCATAGCACATCCTGTGTTAATACTCCAGAAGACCTTCAAGTCTTTATGAATTACAGTTTATGTTTCATTTGCAGGACTTGGGACAATGGGAGGAAAGGAAGATTTAAATTTGAAAGCAAAAATTTCTGAATTGCTGATATGAGCTAAATAAAAAGGGGGTTTTTTTTAATCATGTCACAGCAGAACATAATTAGGACAATAAAGACATACTGCAGTAATCACATTTTTAGACTTGAAAGGGAACTTGTCAATTCCAAAATTGCTTGTAATCCTGAATTATCCATTTTCTTTCCACTAGAAAACCAAAAAAGGCTTTTCCAATTTGAATTTACCACAGTTTATAACAAAGTTTACAAGACAATCTTTTCTACCCTCTTCATAATTTCCCTGCTCTTCACATGTCACCTGTTGCCCTTGCTGCAGTTTTTTGTTACTCACTGAACTACATTTCACCCCACCTCCCATCCTCTTCTTTTATTCAGTTCTACCTTACTTTATGATAAAAATTTCCACTTTCTTTCCAAATACAACAGTTAGAAAAAGTCAGTGGCTCCCTTCCACAAATTGTCCAAGTTGCTGCTAAGCTTTTTTGACCACGAGATTATTTTGGAACCAAAGAAGTTACAGGCACAGTCCAGACATCCAGAAGTCTTGATATTCAAGCCTTTAGCATAAGAAATAACATCGAAGAGCTGAGGATGCTTTCTCTCACTTTACTATCACTCATCGTTTTTAGCTTTATAACTCAACCCAATGTATCTGGCAGTCACTGAAGTAACTGCCTCTTCTGCTGAAACCTCTACTTAATTGAGGCAAGACAACTCTTTGTTATTGCAGCACCTTGAGTCCATGGAACAGTAAATCTAGTTTCAGAATAGCTACTGTGAGATCAGTAACAAACAGTAACAAACTTAAACAGTCATGTCAATTTAAATTTGTTGAGACACTTCAGAAGGAATAAACTCTGAGATGTTGCTGGTTTACTTACCACAGATCTAAATAGCTAGTTTGAAAATTTTCCTGTCAAGCCCTCCAGATTCCTTCTCATATGGAGCTCCACTGTCTCTACATGGCTCTGGTTGCTGCCCTCCTCTCTATACTCAGGTTTATCACACAGATGACTCTGCTTCACATTGCTCCTTGCCATCAGCTCCTGCATCAGAACTTGTTCTGCACTGGATCCTGCCTTGCCTAGTTGAGTGAAAGTGGAAGGAACAACATGTCACTGTTTTTTATAAAGTCCCACACCAGCAGAGCCAGCCAGCCAGAAACCATATGTTCAGAAATCAGGTCCCCATGGCCTTGGTCCTGCATGAACTGTGATGGGTCTTGTATGAACTGTGATGTAATCTGAGCTCAGCAGCATCTTTTTGGCAACACTAAGAGAGATGGACCATGCTCCCTCTGTGTAAATGCATTATTACAGTCCCATTATTAAAGGGAACTAGCTCGATGGTGCTCCAACTCAATCCCATGAAAAAGGTAAGGAAAAGAACTGGTGTGATCAATCTCTCAGGGTGCTCCATGTGCACTGCAGAGAACTGGATCAAGTACTAAATCCCAGTATCATTCTAGTCCTCTGAAGCTCTTTGACGAAAAGTATGAATTCCAGGGTGAAGATCAAATTGTCATGAGCAACAGCTTCCCCATGAAACAAAGCAGAGGGGACATGGCCACTAGAGTATCTCTCAAGGCTACTCGAATACTCCTAGGAGGACAAAGAAGCTGCCACCTCTGCAAGTACAAATAACTGCTGTGCAGGCTCCAGGCCACATTGTTTGGCTGAACATTCTGCCAGGCCATAACTGTTTCGTAAAAAGGACACTTGAGCATTGCCCCTATTCAAACTCCCAGTTAACAGGATGCGCAGTGCAGCAGTGGCTATAACTGAGGCTGTGCTGCACGCCACTACAAAGCACAACACATTCCTTAATTGCTCTTTCTGCATTCCCTCCTACTTTTCTCACTTTCCATAGCTGCAACACTGAGAAAACAAATACAGATGCAGCCAAACCGAACTAATTATCTGTTCTGAGAACACTTTACAACCAAAGCAGAAGCCTGAAGCCCAGCATTTATGCTTGTCCTGCATCCACATCCTGCCTTCAAGATGAAATACTGTGATTCAACTAAGATTCTGGAGCTTTCAAAACTAAATTTTAACTTCAGGCAGCCAAGACTCATTCAGAGTCTTCCTAAGACATGACATTTCCCACTGAAATCTACCTGAACAGGTAAGTGCTTCCGTCTAAAAGCTCACTCTACCCTCAGGTATCAAGCACATTAACAGCATCAGCACCAACTCAACTCTTAGCTGACTTAGAGTGACACAGATCAATGTCCATCATTTAGGTTAAAAGCTGCCTGAAGAGACACAAATCTCAGCAGTGGGACCACCGGTCCCTACTGCTGCTCCATCAGCCACCTCTCCCAACCCCTCTTCTTTCACACATGTTTAGAACCTATATACAGAGGTTCCTACCACCATCTCTCTCCTCTCTCTACAGAGATGCTGAAGATCCTTACACCAGTTCCTGTCCCCTACATTGCGGTTCTGGCCATAATCTCCTCCACCAGAGGAAGAACAGAAAAGCAGCATGGTGAAAGGACTGGCAATGGGGGAATGAATCTACCTGAGAAATGAACAACCATCACTGCTTTTCTTGCTTGGTTCTCAGCACCCAAGAGGCTAAAGTCATGATTTGGCAGAAAGAAGAATCCAGGAAGTCAGAGGCAGTGAGATAATTCCAAATTCAACCAAAAGTTGGTTATGTGTATCACAAGGCAGCCACAGAGTGGAGTCAAACAGCATCAGAAATCTCTGCTGAGCTCATATTAAACTGAGCAATAGGAGCATCCTAAGCTAATGCACAGAGAAGAGAGACCCTCTGATGTCTTCCCAGCCAACACATCCAGCCATGTCAGAGACAGTTCCCAGATTCCACAACCCATCTTCCATGAGGATCCCACTAAAGACTAAACCATACTTCCTACAGCCTCTCAAAAACCTCCCAGTGGAAAAAGAGTGGAAAAACGCAGAGGAGATACCTACATATAAGAAGGAATCCATGCAGGGGATGGCACAACATGACTCTGGCAGTGACCAAGATGTCTCCACTTCCCAACTCCATTCCAATTTCATTGCTACAAGTCTTCCAACCATTCCTGGTAATTTTTAATAAACACATTCTACACTTAGCTTTGCAACATTTAATATATACTTGCATTTTTCCTCTACAGAAGATAAGCTGTGACTGTCCGAGGGCAGCAACAAAGGGCTCAAAGCTAAAGATATGTCTGTGAGCACAGAAAATTCATGTAATTTTAACATTACATGAAGAATTTCAGAGCATAGCAACAAGTAGCCTGCCATATCATTGTTCAAAATCAGACCATCTTGGTTCTCAGTGGCAGAAGAATCTGTAACTCTTTTCCTCTTGATAAACAATCAAGCCTGGTGAGACACAAGCAGACAGAGGACAGGCAACCTACATCAGTCACACCAACGCAGCTGGGAAAATGCTCCAGAAGAAAGCCCTGTGATTTTCTGCAATGCCCTACAACCACACACAGGATTCCCTACACCAGTCACAGCACAGGAAGGATCACTGTTTATTTTCATCAGCCTTGGAAGTTTCTTGCAGGCAAACAGTTCAGTCATAACCTCTGTCAGAGAAAAGGGTCAATGGTAAGTTTGTTCCCAGCACAAGAAAGCTGAGTAAGCTAGATGCAGCAGCATCATTGCCTCTGCTAGCAGGAACAGATCCAGACTATTGCTGTGTTTAAGCAAAAGGAAAAGTTACATGTTCTTGCAGTGCCAAAAAGTAAATGGCAGTCTGGTGGCAGCATGATGCTGCTCTTGAAGCTACATCCCTGTGTTGTGACTGACAAAGAGAAGTTTAGCTCCCAGAGGAAGCTGCACACAAACATCCCACAGTGGGGCAGAGCAGACACTTCACAATGCACAAGGCAGGTAAAGGCACCACTTCCAAGGCACCATGAACAAGACAGGCAGCACTATGCTCCTGCTAGTCCAGAAGTGTCCACAGGTATCTGACTCCAACCTCACCTCTGCACTCCCAGCTACCAGCCAGTCTATTTGGGCTAAGTTCCATCAGCAACAATTGCTGAACCAGATTGTTAAAACTACACAAGGCACAAACACTCTGACCCAACCAGCCACTGAAACAGTAAGATATGCTGAGAACATGGGAGGCACCAGATTCAGGTAGGAAATGCTGTATTATGAAGTTCCATGTTTCCAGGAAAGGTTCAAGTCACAGGAGATCTACATGCAGATGTACATGCAGATGACTTAGGAAACACAAAGCATCCAGAACTGCAGTAAATTCGCAATATTTCAATCTTTGTTAAGAGAATGACAAGTCAACACAACATTAGTTCTCAATACAAGATCTAACAACAGTCTACATTGCAGAGTAAAACCAATGTACTTTTGACAAATTCAAGATGGAAAAAATTAATTCCATGTACTTCTGACACAACTTTCTAACTCCATGTCCACAATTCCACTTAGTTGGCTTCCAAAAACAGTCCCAAAAACCTTACTGCTGCAGTGCTGTACCTGAGCTAACGAAGTGCCACTAGACTCACTAGAGCATTACAATCTAGTCAAGAACTGTGCATTAAGGTTGTGAAACTGGCCATAACAGGCTAAGACTTCGATTTACACTACTCTGAAAGAATATGGGGTCCAAGGGAAGATTACAGAAGAGAAATATGAAATCCAAAGTTTCTATATTCCTCACTTGCAAAAAATTCATCGAATCATTGAGGTTGGAAAAGACCTCTGAGATTATCGACTCCAACCTATGACTGAACACCACCTTGTCAAGTAGAAAATGGCACTCAGTGCCACGTCCAGTCTTTCCTTAAACACCTCCAGGGACAGTGACTCCAATACCATCCTGGGCAGCCCATTCCAATGTCTAATGACCTTTACAGTGAAGAAATTCTTCCTAATGCCCAATCTAAACGTCCCTTGGTGCAATTTAATACTATGTCCTCTCGTCCTGTCACTTGTTACCTGGGAGAAGAGGCCGACTCCCACTTAGCTACAACCTCCTTTCAGGTGGTTGTGGAGAGTGATAAGGTACCCCCGAGCCTCCTGTTCTCCAGGCTAAACAACCCCAGTTCCCTCAGCCGCTCCTCACAGGACATGCTCCCCAGAACTGTTGTGAGACGTGGTTCTGCACCTGCTTCTCTGCTCCCACGTGCGACGCAGCCGCTCCCGGCAGCTATTTCTGTCACCGGGGAAGGGCCCGGTCCCGGCGGGGACACGTCCCGTGCCGAACTCGCTATCCCAGGACAGCAGACCGGCGGCGTGCTCCTCCTGCTCCTCGCTCCGCCGGCATCGCTTTAACTTTCCTGCGGCGAGGGGGTGCCTGCGGGCTCGGCTTTCCCGGGGCCGCCGGCTCCCCGCTGCCCGGCCCTCCCGGGGCCGCACCCCCGGGGCCGGGGGCCACGCCGCCCGCCCATTCATCCCGCCCCTCCGGGCGCTCTCCCTCGCCGCCTCCCCTCTCCCTCTTCCCTCCCGTGCGCGGCCCCACCGGTTTTGTTCCCCCCGCGCCGGCACCGGCAGCCGCCGCCGCCCCCCGCGCGGCGGGGGCTGGACAAGGGGAAGGCCCAGGCCCGATGCCCAGAGGGAGGGAGGGAAGCGCGCCGGGCCCGGCCGGCGGGAGCGGGGGGCGAGCGGGACGCGGCGCCCGCACTCACCGTTCGGCACCTCCGGGACGGCGGGCGCGGGGCCGGGGGGGC
>VZRR01007849.1:671078-728526 GCA_013398015.1 Oreocharis arfaki | reverse complement strand
GGCGGCGGCGGGGACGGGGGCGGGGCCGAGCCGCGCCGCCCTCCGCGCCCGCCGGCAGGGGGCGCTGCCGCACGGGGGGCCCGGCCTTGTCTGGGACCCCACAGAGAGCTTGGCCAGTGCGAAGAGAATTCCAGAATTCCAGAAACACAGAGCCACAAAGTCGCAAACTAGGCTGCAAAAGACCTCTGAGATCCTCGACTATGACCGAACACCAACATGTCAACAAGACCATGGCCCTCACTGTCACGTCCAGTCTTTCCTTATCGCTTCCAGCGACGGTGACTCCACCTCCCTGGGAAGCCCATTCCAATAACCAATCACCCTTTGAGTGAAGAAATTCATCCTAATGCCCAACCTAAAAATCCCTTGATGCAGTTTAAGACTACGTCTTCTCATCCTGTCGCTGGTTGCCTGGGAGAAGAGTCTGACCCCCATAAGACTACAGCCTCTTTTCAGGTGATTATAGAGGGTAATAAGGTCTCCCCTCAGCCTCCTGTTCTCCAAGCTAAACAAACTCAGCTCCCTCAGATGCTCCCTTACAGGACACCTGCTCTATTGCTCTTCTCTGGACCTGTTCCTGCCCTATAATGTCCTTCCTGAATTGAGAGGCCCAGAAATGGACACAGGATTCGAGGTGTGGCCTCACTAGTGTCAAATAGGCCACACCTCATGTACTGTGTCTGGTTCTGGACCCCTCAATTCCGGAATTGGTGGGGGTTTTTTGGTTTTTGCAGTGCTTTTTGTCCAGTGTGGAAAGAATGACAGACTCACAGGATCACAGGACTAATAAAGCTGGAAAAGGCCTCTGAGATCATCAACTCCAACCTATGGCTGAACACTACTACCATGTTAGCCAGACCACAGCACTAGGAATCATGTCCAGCTTTTCTTTAAACACCTCCAGGGCTGGTGACTCCCTGCAAATGTTTAAGGAAAGACTCTCTGAAGTCTGAGGGGCATTTTGTTAGTACAGAACATGGGGGTAACCCACGTTCTTGTTATTAGAACCCTTGAGGCAGATTAGTGTGAAACAACACTCAACAATCAGTATTTGTAAATAAACAGTGTAGGGTTTATTACAGAACAATTTTGTTGCAAAGGAAAACAGGTATGGAGCTGTTTTGGTTATTATCTATAGTAATAATACAGCATGGAAGCATTGCAATATGAAAGTGCAGCAACATCACACAAGGACAGACACAAGGGGAAGAAAGAAAGAGAAAGGAAGAAAGGAAGAGAAAGGAAGGAAGAAAGCAAGGAAGGAAGAAATGAAGAAAGAAAGAAAGAACAAGAGTGTGAGGATCTCACCACCCTAAGCCTCACAACAACACTTGGTTGCTGTACAGTCTTGGTTGAAGTGGTGGTCGAGTGGTGAAGGAAGTCCCGAAGAAGTGGTGAGGAGAAATCAGCGGGACACATAATCTCTTGTGTTTATATTCACTCTGGTTCTGGTGAATATGAATCAGGTACCTCCTCAGGAGCAGGGAGCTTGATGTAATAATGTGGATCAGGAGACACCTTCTAAGACAAACACAGCTGCCCATCACACGAGCACAGTTGGGTCAGTTACGTCCCATCAGCAGAGATGAACATGCTCAGGCCATGCGCGAATGTCCCGGTACTTTCCCAGGGGGAGGAGGGGGAGCCCCACAACCCAGTGGTTTGTGCAAGGGAGCACCACTTAGCATGACAAGGGGCACAATCCGTCTGCACAGGATCCATCTCCTATCTCACTCACAGCCCATCATTCACCCTGTGCCTTATCAGATCAGACGTTTAGCCATTACACAACTAAAAGTTCACCTCCTCCATCTCAACCAAGCACCCTGGGTCTCCACAAAAGGGGGAATATTTCGAGTCATTGTCCCCTAATAGTTCAGACTCTCACACGTCCTCATTGCTCTCTACAGCTCCCCGAGGAGGGAAAGTGGAGAGGTTTTCTGCCTGGTACCCACTGAGAGGACATGTGGGAATGGCTTAGAGCTCCTTCAGGGAAGGCCCGGGCTGGGTATCAGGCAGCATTTCCTTCCTTACCAGGAGGGCGGTCTCTGTGTCAGGCAGCATTTAGCAGTGATCTGTTGCATCTCCTGGCTGCTTGCATAGATGCAGTATTTTTCACTGGTTGTATCTAAGTTTTCAAGAAAATCAATCCTACATATGCTCTGAAAATGCAGCAGTGTAGTGATCAACTACAATTACTGACTGACGAGGATTTTCTTTCTTTGCTCCACATCTAGGCATCATGGAGAAATCTAGCACTGCAGGCTAGATACCCTCCTGGTCTTGTGTGTAGTCATATCCCAGGCTCATGTCTCTTTGACTACAGGTTATATATTCATCATTGTGGATTGTGGCTTTCCCGTTACTTACTTAAAAACCAACTGGTTGTTTCCATCCAAGTCTTCAGTTAAGAGCACTCTTGCTACCCATCCCACTTGTACTTGCATTTTATCTAGTTTTTATTAGTCAAAATGCTGGCTCCTGCTTTGTTCATTCGTGAAAATGGTGTGTACAGTCAACCCAAAGCCAGCGAATAACCTGTCGTTCTCACTTGATCCTGAGCTTTTCATCTCTTTCTGGTTTGCCAGTGCTTTCACCCATCTTCCGGTTTTTGAATTAATTTCCAGCTTCTGTAGTTAACCTAATAATTTCCATTGATCATGGAATCAAACACTTAAATAAATTCCAAATCAACCAGGGGTACCCCATTTATTACATTTATTCTTAGACAGACTAAGTAAACTTCTCTTCTTTTTCCATGCTGTTGTTATCTGTAGGTGATTTAGAGTACTTGGAGGATTTCCTTTCAACCTAGCCAAGAAGTTTTCTCAAAGGAGATAAAGAAATCTCACACAGATTTTTTGCTGGGTTAGTAATTACAGAGCAAGAATTGCACTAGAAAACAGAGAACACAAAAAGAACCCATCTCAGCCCCAGTGAACAACTTTTTTTTTTATATAGACTTATTTTTTACTGCATAGTTAAACTTTCTTTTCCAACTTAAGAACTTTTTCCCTTTACATCTAGGGATTTAATTTGATTTATGAAATCATGCTAAAATTTTATACATCTCCCCCCTTTCAGTTAATATTAATGTGTAAGACACTTGACTATAGCTTGCAGTTCTAGATTATCTTTTTTTTTTTTTTTAATAAGCAAAATGTAAAAAATTACCATATTCACCTATGAAGTCTCTCAGTGAAAATGCCAGCAGGCTCTTAGAGGCCTGGAATTCAATCATCCAAGACAGCTATTTTGTTTCATTTAATTCATTCCCTTAGGCCTCTAAATTCCTTTCTGAAATGGCCTTGTCCTTCTCATTATGTGATAGTAACTGTAACAAATAGAGTAACGAATCTGTTACCTAACACTGTAGCTACGGAGAGCTCACAATTCACTGGAGATACATCCAAATACCCCCTGAATACATTTTTACTTTATGTAACATATTCCCAAGTGTTTTCTTCTTTGTTATTTGACGTTTAATTAAAGCAGTTTAAAGTTTCCAATTTTCAATCAACTTTAATCTTTGTATTTCAGGATGTTGTTAAAAGTGAAGGAACCACGACGGAGCGTATTCAGCCGTGGAAGCGTTTCCATTTTTTCCTTTGATATCCCCATTTTCTCATCTGAATGCCTGAGAACATAATTGCACCCATACCGTTGTTTCTGGATAATGATGACCTTCAACAGCTGTGAAAACTGTGCAAGAACTTCCAGCAGGTAATGTCAGATATTGGTGCCCATATTCAAGTTCACTGTTAGGAAACAAGGTGAGGTGGGATTTCCCTTCAGTTTCATCCATCAGAACCATCCACATTTCTGCATAGCCAGAGATAGGGAGCAGCACAACACACACACCTGGGCACAGATCAGTAGTAACAGGCCAAGCCCTCCATGCAGTGGATAGTTAAAAGCCAAACCCCCTGTCTGGCCAGCTGGAGTCTTCAAGAACTAATTTTCAATCTGTTCGCTAGAGTTGGCAACTGAGATCCTGACAGAAGAAAAAAAAAACGAAACAAAACACCAATACCCCATAAGACCCAGCCCCCCCCTTCAAGTTTTTTGCAGAATATTCATATTTGACTTTAGAATATATCAACACTTTTAAAGAGAAAAGAAAAAAAGGATCTCCCATTTCTGCATGTTTTTGTATCTCCTGCCTTCTGCACATGCTGGGAGCCTTTTATGGATCTTGCACGGACCATGAGTCTATATGCCATTTTTGCTAATCATTGTGCTTTTGGAGACAGTTTGAGAATAAGTTTTCTTCTAATCAAGGCTGTTAATTGGAATTGAGCAAGGAACACTGCAGTCCAATGTCTTGTGTGTTTGTGTCAATTTGAATCAACATACTATAATATTTATGTGACAGTAATGAGCCTCTGATAGTGTTTGCCTAATTCTAGATAGGATATGCAAATGGAGCATGTTCAGGAGATCAGGTGTAGCCTGATGCAGTGTAAACCACAAAATATATCTGGAAAATGTTTATTTTTTAGTTATGTAGCAATGAAGAAGTTTGGTGGGGGGGGTTAACTGCTAAGAGAGAAACCAGCCCTCGGTAAGAAGATGACATTTTCCATCTTCAAAAACTTCTATGAAAAGCTCAAGTGGAGGCACAGAAGACAGAGTGGATGCCATTAAATCACTTAGAAATTATCACATAAGATTCTGGTTTCCCATTTGTTTCACGTAATTTTTTTCTTTCTAATGAAACAGTTATAAATAAGGAACCTGAGAATTTTAAGTCTCTCCTCTCATCATATAAGACTCAAACAGCACTACCAACTCACAAGTAATTTTCTACTGATTTTCAACATTCCATCAGGTTTGGGAAGTACTACCCCATTTTCCTTTTTAGGCATATTTTATTCTGATGTTCAATACTATTTTTTGCCCAATGAGTGGGTTTTGTCATGTTCATATTTCAGGCTTTTGTTTGGGCTGTTCAGGACTAATACTGCAAATAAATGCCAGCAGAGAAACTGCCATCAGCATGAAGAGCAGTGTTGGCTTAACAATGGATGGACTTCCAAAGACTCTCCAAAAACAACTTTCAGCCATTTGGTTTTGAATTAAAAGAAGCAACAGAATGTATTTAAAAACCAAATGTGAAGTTGTCAGTACAATGTTTTGGAGTTGAATAAGCTTCTCTTTAAAGCTGCAACAAGCTCAAATGCAGGGGTTTTTACTGAATATTCACATTCCACATCAGTTTCCTGTAACACAATAACTCAGAACAGAATAGAGGCCAACCTCCATTTGACAGACAGAGTGATTTCCATATTCCTAAATGTCAATGAACTTGGAATTCAATAAGAAACAGGGCAACAGAAATTTGGTGGAGCTATCAAGTGGGTGAAGGTTTTTTATTACTTGTAGAACATTATATTTTAAAAGCAAGAAAACAGATGGCACTGAAGTCAGCTGTGATGTAACTAGACATAATCCCCATTCCATGGGGATGCTGTCTCTACTTTCAGCTAATCTGAATTTGCAAAACAAAGTTACTATTGTGGCAATGAAGCTCTCACGCCACGATGAGTTTGCACAAAGACAGGCAGCAAGCCTGCATTTATTTGATGTCATCGGGAGAAGCACAAAAGAACAAGTGAGCACAGAGCAGGTGGCAGCTCTTCCTGCCTGGCTGCCCAGGCAAGGGAAGTAAGCTCAGGCCTTGCTGCATTCCTGTGAAGAAGACGTTGGAGCATGGACTGGGAGATGTATTCTGCTGCTCTAGCCATTGTACTTAGCAGCATCCCCATGAGATACATGCCCGATTCCGGCGGGCAGTCTTCCCTGCAAATATGGCTGTACCAGCTCCCATCCCAAACCTGATCCCTGTCCCCGCAGGCACAGGCCGTCCTGCTGGCACTGCCCAAGATGACCATGAGTGCAGAGAGGGGAAGCTCGGCGATGGTGTTGGCAGGAGATGTCACACTGTAGCAGAGAGCCTGCAGGCAGCACTCCCATGCACCCTGGGCTCCGGGTGTTCCTGGGGCTGCCTTGCTGTTCCGGTCTCTCCTGAGCTACTTATGGCAGGTGTAGTCGACCACAGTAATGCTCAGATTCTGCTGATGGTGGCTGGTACTTCCTACTGCCCCTCTCTGATGTGGGAAGAATAGATGCCAGTTCCTGCTGAACAAGAGACGTCCCAAGAGTTCCTTGAGCGGCACTGCCAAGCCATCAGGCAGCTGGGGCTCCTTGTGATGCAGCTAAGGCTGCAGATGTGTGCAGATGCTGAGTGCTGCACTCTCCACATTCAAATTTGAATGCCCTGAATATTCCTTCCATGTGAATACCTAAGTCAGCCTTTGACAGGCTCTCTGCCCCTCTGGATGGAAGGCTGCATTCACAAGAACAAAAAGTTCGTCAAAAGGCTGCAGGAATTTCTGTCTTGACCTGAATCTCCAGCTTGACCTGATGGACACAAATATTTAAGCTCTGACAGTTTTTACCCAGATGAAGTTTGAATAAGAAGTCCCAAATGGAAAATTACTGCAAAATTACTGTGTTTAGTTAGTTCTCTATAATGCTGTCAAGAGGTGCTCATAACCAAGGAACTTGGGTACAGGTGGAGGTGAAGCCCAAAAGCCATAAGACACCGAACTCGAGTTGTGAGCATGTGCAAAATCACAGCTCCTCTGTGTCCTGCCTGTCCTTCTCACAGGTGAAACACACCCCCTGCTCCAGTCTCCACAGGGCATGCAAAAAGGCGGGAAATGCTTTCGAGCAGACCCTTATCTAGTGAAGATCCCAGCTGTGGCCAGCTCTACTTGCAGAAGAATTTCCCTGTTAAGTTTCCTTGGATCGAGCTGGGATTTTTCACTGAGGGGAAAGCCTGCCCTCCCAGTGTTCAGCCAGGACACCAAGACAATCCTGTCTCTGCAGTCAGGATAAACTTGGCAGACGAGATAAACTTTATATGGAGCTAAACCCAGATGATTCTCTAGCAGCAGTTTTACTTAATCTTGAAGTAATTTTAGTTGGCAGCTGACTTATGTAGCCTGATACTAAAATTCTTCTCAACTGTATTTTTATCTGCTTCTGTAGCATGCAAAGCAGCATAATAGCATCTTACTTGATTTTTCTGGAGTAATAGATGAAAAAATAGCACAGTATCACATGTCAAAATCATAGTCAAAATCTTTTTTCTTTTATTCTATTTAATGCTTAATATCTGGTAAAATACAATAAATAATCTTTCAGTCTAGGACAATTAGATGTTATGCTTAATAATAAAATGTTCAGAGAGGATGTAAAAATAATATCTTACTATTTCACTTCAATGACAAAGCAGGTCTCAGTTTTAGACAACTGAGAAAATTTCAGCCATGAAAGATAAATGAACATATCCTGCCCTATCATAAACATACGGCTATCATTGAAACAAACAGAATACACACATTCACACCCACACAAACGTTTATGTGCCTGCTTAGAGGGCAGAATTTGGCCTAGATCTTACAAAATGGTAGTTTGCAATTGACATTAATGTGAATTTAATTTTTTAACAAATAAAACTGCAGAACGTTCATGTATCTTACCTTTTCCAAATCCTGTTACTGCAACTTATATGAAACATTAGCATATAAAAAGTCATCACTGTACAACCACATTTTTTTTCCCAAAAGTCAGTGTCAGAACAATAAAAAACAGCTAATTCATTAAAACAAGATTTATTGTTAATGTGCTGATGTTTGCATCAGCTGTCTTCTGTTTTAAGCACAAGGAACCTATTAAAACACAAAAGGCAAAAGTGGCTCAGAAAATGACAAACTGTCCAACAACATACTTGTAGCTTTACTAACACTTATCTGACACTATGGTTAATTGAAAATCAATGTAAACACAGTGAGGTACAAATACCAATGGACATTCCTCACAACTGTGCAAACTGTGGGCCTCATCCTGCAAATACCACTGGCTCCAGAGCTTCAGCCCAGGGCTGGTCTCACCAAGTCTGACTCCAACTCCCTGTAGCAGCCCCTGCCACTGCCATTTGCAGGAAGGGGTCCTGTGGCCCTCATGTCATACACCAAATACATGTAAAGTGCCTCAGATTTCAAACTGATGCAAATTTACATTTAATTTCTTTAGACTCAAAAAGATGACATACCTTCTGTAAAGTCTTATACAAATATTCCCTTAAAATTGTTAAGAGGGTCTTCTATTTCAAGGGAAATCTAATAAAATATTTGAACTGCTTTTAAATTAGGCAAGGAGTGTTTGAGCTGCTTTTTTTAAGAAAGCAACAATATTCCTTTGCTGTAAGATATTTTAAATATCTCCAGTCACTCTTCCCTTTATTTTATAGAAAGAGAGCTATTATAATTTTGTTGATGCAATTGCCTGTGGAGTTCTGAAACAGCCCAATGGATTTTTTTTGTGATGATGTTGAATCTTAAATTCATTCCTTTTCACTAGCCTTTTCCCCCAGATTGTTCTATTCTGCTTCTTCAGTCTTTTCAGAACTAGCTCCAGCTGAATTATCTTCCTCATACTTTTTATCAAGAGCATCTTCAAAGGATTTCCCACTGCAGTCATAGGTTTTACTTGTAGGTCCCATATGTGTTCGGATGCGAGCTCCTGGTTGGTATAACTGCATGGCTGGACGATCCTAGAAGGAAGGAGATATGGTTAACACTCTTGAGAAACCCATGGGGGACACATATGTGGGATTTTAAAGTTTTGAATCTTTATGAAGAAAGTAGATTTTGTGTTAAATTACTTTACAATTCGTAAGAATAAGAAAAAAATTGGAGTGTAATGAAGATTGACTGGGTATTCAATATCTAGTATTCAATATATGCTGTTTGTAACACTATTCTTGGGAGCCAAACATTTTGAATAAATGAAGAATGCCATAAAAATTAAAGATCCTATGATACATTTGACATAAACAAGGAGAAATACTGCAGACAATTATCAAACATGGTATCACAAGTAAAACAAAAAAAAATGTTGCTACCTTCACTAACATCAGCTGAGAAGAACAATAGCCTGTGCACTTGCAACTCTGCAGATGAATGACAAATATTACATATAAGCATAAAAATCCAAGACACACCAGAGAACAGTTTAGCAGGTAGCAGCAAGAAAATTATCCTCAACTGATCATCAATCATTACCCAATCATTACCAGAATTTAAACATGCAACGCATATTTGAATAACACACATCAAAATAAAACTGCAGTTATTGCTCCACTTCATCTTGCCTTCCACAGTGAGTATGAGAGCAGGGGAATGTATGCACTGATAATAAACAAAGTAAGTACAATTTGAGCATGTGCAGGCTCTGTGAGTGGCCCAATCATACACATGCCACTCTGATCATGAGAAAATGGAAGGAGCTAGCTTGCATGGAAAAGACACCTCAAACCTGCAAATGGTGATGCTCTGTAGCTCTTCAGAGCACTCTTTATTCTTGAAATTTCAATAGTAAAACACACTAACTAGAAACTCTGCTTAAGAAGTTTTTTCCTAGTAAGAGTATTTTACTCTCACATAATGTTATGAAGCAACCGAAAGCTCACAAATACCTGAGCTTTTTGATCAAAGTCTTGTGTTAAGTTCAGCAAACAGCTAGCAGCCTACTTAAAGACAACAGCAGAGCACTGAAATTGTCATACATCAAACTATAACAATTTTCAATTGCCTTCATAATTTGAAGTAATTCTGGACTTTCGTTCTTTCATTCTTTTTTCTTATTCCAAATACACATTTCCCCTTTTCTTTTCTTTTTCCTTCACCTTTTTTGATCCACTTGTCTTTTTTTGATCCACATTTTTTCTCCTTCTCTTGAGACCAGATGTCAAGATTCAGTATTGAGCCTTATGACTAGCTTGTTCTAGTCAGCGCTTTGCGGTGTGGTATGAAATGTATAACACACCTTTCTATATCCCAAACAACTGCATAAAAGTAGATCCTCTGACAAGCTGGGCCGATTAGGAAGTTAATGATAAAGTGTCCACACGACTTTTCCTACCACAGCCTCTGTAACCTGTTGTTTGCACAAAAGCTATCATGTTACACTGGAGATTTCCCATTTTCTAATTAATTCTAACAAACTTCAGAAAGAGGCTCCATCTCTGACTAAAAATTTGTGTTGGCATTGTCAATTCTATACCTAAGTTGTAAAACTGAGTCATTAATTTCACCTATGTGATAAATACTCTAAGGAAAAAAGTCACCGCACTGCAAAATACCTTACTGCAGGGGCTTATTTTTTTAGGGAACAAATCTAGCATTTTAGTCCTAAGTGTGGACTAATACAGAGACTCACCAAGCAAGCAACCAGAAGTGTGATGCAAAGAAATAAAAAGCAGGCAGCTTCTTAACACTTGTCAAAAGGCCCCCAAGACCCACCATCCAGTTCCAAGGCTGGAGATTAATTTGACAGATTTCAAGAAGAGCATGGCAAGCATGAGGAAAATTATTTTCCCCATCCTATTTCTGAACTAGCCATTTTTCTGACTGTTCTACAGCTTGAGCCATTGACGAAGAAAGTGGCTAATGTGTAAATTCAGATAAATCTTACCCATCCTGCCCAGCTGACCTCTGCATAAAAAGAAAGTGGGGCACACCAGGCTTTCTGTGTTTGCACAAGATGACGTCCTCGACATGCACAGTGAGTCCACCTGCACACTCCATGCAGACTCACTCTGCATGTGACCAGTTTACTCTTGTCAGCCTTAGCCCACAGTACAGATCCGTCACTTGCTTTGAAAGACGAGTTTCACATGCAGAATAAATTTCTACGCTAACAGTGTTTTGGTCATCTTTTGTGGAAAATCTAGGATCATGAAAGAGAGAGAATGGGGCTGACAAGGAGAGCCACATTCTGAAAAGAATCTGGCACATCCTTGAAATCAGCCAGCCTGAGAAAAACAATACCTGTATCTCTGGGTGACAATAAGGGACAGCTCTACTGCACACCCTGATACACAGGCCCTGCTCACACCGGTTTTGCATCTGCTCTTTCCCTGACAACAGCTATGAGGATAAACTTATCCTGATGAAATTACAGCCTTTTCATACCAGCAAGTATGCAATACTGAAAAATCCATACATTCACAGTCTCTGAATTAGCTATTTATTTAAGTCCTTGTTGTTGATCTACCAAGCAATGCCTGGCAAATCCATAATATAATTACTTTATGGGAGTAATGGAAGTACATTTTTGAAAGACTAACATGCCACAGTTTTTAAATTTCATGACAGATCAGAAGTGTAACAATGTTTAATACACCTATAAAATGCAAGGCTTCCAAGAATAGTGTTCTTAAAATGGTAGGGTTGAAAAGAAGACAGAAAATCTTCTATATATTGTGAATATGAATAAGCACAGACCTGTAACCTTATTTTAGCTGCAGTTGTCCTTTCACAACAACCCAGAAAGAAGTCTGGGTTTTACTCAAAATGAGATAAAGAATTTTTTTGAAAAAGCATCTTTATGCTGAGTTTGCAGAAGTTAAAACCTGTGATCTTGAACCATATTTAACTAATGAAAGATTATCCTAAATGAATAAAAGAACCTTATTTCTTATGCGCTCCTTTTTGGATGCCATGTCATCACACTTGTCCTCTTTACCCAGTTTGTCTACTGCCTCCACAGTGAAGCTGCAGTTGTAGCTCCCTTTCTTTCCTCTGTCTTGGTTGTATCCTTTCCCCCATTTCAGCTCTTCTTCATTCCTTCTCATAAACTTGTCAAACTCATAGTGAGTTCTATGCTTTCTGCCATCATCCAATCGATACCTTTGTCTTTCAGGTTCTTTTTCTCGAAATCTTCTCTCCAGATCTCTTTGCTCTTTGTCACTATCATTTTGTGACCTATGAATATGTATAAAAAGAAAGACAATCCAAGCAATTAACAGCAAAAAAGGGCTACAGAAGGATACAAGTCAAAGCTTTCCTTTGACTTCAGCAGTGTGTAGGTAAGTTATATGGCAAGGTTGTTTTCTTCTCATTACAAAGGGGTTATATGCTGAACGTCTCACACATGTATGTCCAGTCCTTGACTGAACATTCAGTTCAGAATAGCAGACAAAGCTTTGCCAAGCTTTTGTGCAACTACTGTGGAAGGCCCATTCTTCACCTTCTACCCCTCTTTGAAATCCTATCAATAGTTCCCCAATACCCTTCACATAAACCCTTCACATGTTGAGGTGAGTCATGCATGTAAGTATTCCCTTGAACAGGAACATTCAGGATCTGAAGGAATTGTGCAGGTATCATGTATCAATTTGTAAATTTATTGTCTCTTTATAACAAAAATTATTTACTGACAAAAGTTATTTACTGACATCATAACTTGCAGAAGACATTCATGAAAATATTTATGTTCCAGGCTTTCGTTTATTATATCTCCAAGTAATCTAGCCTGCCTTTGCATATTTTATTTAGACAAAGACCATTACCTTACCACAACATGATACTTAATTTCTACTATGGTGTAAATGGTTTATTTTATAAAGACGAATGACAACATTTTGCTGCCTGTCTGATAAAATTCTCAGCTCTCTTATTAATTTCATTGTTCCAGTTCAGCAAGTGGGTGTTTCTCTCATATGGCCAAACTGCAAATAACGAAGAAAGATTACAAAATAGATTGAACACCAAAAGGAACAGGCAGTTTCTTTTTATTACATATGTATAAATACTTCAATTTGAAACAACAAGTTACTTTCGATAGTCTGCTCACATTTTGGGAAACTGCAGGTAGAATCAGAGAGGATGGAATTTTTTTAATGGTATAGTGATCAAATAGTGATATGCTTCCCATTTTGAATTATTTAATACAAATAAAAGTGTATCTATAAGTATAATTTTTTTTACTAGAACTGTGAAAATTGTTAGCACCTGCCATGAACTTGGGGATTCAAAAGAGGGTCCCCATCTCAGGAAGAGCTGGAAGTCAGAGCAGATCCTGAATGTGAGGTAAATTATTTAGCATTTTGCAAGATTGAGCTTGTGTCAGCATAACACATTCACCAAGTGGAAGCAACGTCCCAGCTGTCACAGACATCTGAACCAATCACAATTACACAGATCCTGTACCTGTAGCATGGATACATTTATATATAAAATACTGTGTTAGCTCCCAAGGGAGTAAGTAAGTTGCTTTGTTTCATGTTTCATATGCTATTCCAGACACTAACTCCAAGCCCTAGCAAGACTCAGGGCATGACTTTCCAAAAAGGCGAAAAGATCCCCTCAATTTGTTGCTGTAGCATTGCCTGGTACTTATCTCTTCCCTTGCCTGTTACTGTGAGGGAGGAAGGAATGGCTGTGCCCAGAGGCAGGCAGGTGATAGGGATAAAAACTGCTGTTTAAAGAGTCGTTGAAGTAGCTTCCTAAAATTCAGTCACAGTGAATAGGCAGGTAAGAGTGGAAGTGGCAGGGTAAAGAATTACAGAGTACAGACAGAAGACAAAACTACAGTCAGAGAAAACAGAAATGGATGGAAGTAAAGGGAATGGAGCACACTTCTCTTTGGTGTAGTTTCAAATCCGTATTTGACCACGTACACTTAGGCACCTACTGAGATCTTGATTTGTGGTAGGAAGATATTGCTACCAACCTTTGACATGGTTTCAAACAGGCAATTCAGTCTCCTGCAGGTACAGTTGGCAGCTACAGTCTATTACTGATTTCTGAGTCAGTGACAAAGTAGTTTCAACTTTAAATCCCAATCAGGTCATAGCTTGCTATCTATCCACTAATAATCAAGATGAAATCAGCACTTGGAAACACAAGGTAATGCTTACTGTACCTGTGCAGCCAAATGGATTCTGTTTTATGCAAGCGAAGTGTACATTAATGCCTTATTAAACTTGCAGGATCAATAGCAAACAATGCTACATGACACCACCAAAGGTTTAACACATAAAAATCCAGGGAAGAGGCGGGGTCACGATCCCTGGAGGTATTTAAAAGACATATAGACACGGCACTAAATGACATGGTTTACAGCGGCAGTCTAGCAGTGCTGGGTTAACAGTTGGACTTGATGATCTTAAAGGTCCATTCCAACCTAAAAGATTCTGTGAGTAGCAAAAAACTGATTTGCCCCTGCAAGTGTTTCTGTTGAGCCTGTTCGGTTTCCTTTCTTGAAGAGCATCAACAAAGAAGTTGTCGAATATTTTCAATTTCTACTAGAGAACAGGACATGGAAATTTTCAGGAATGTTCAAAACACACATCTTTCTCTTAGCTATTTATCTTACACATCCTAGGGGTAAATCCTGCTTGAGATGGGACACACGTGCCAAAGGACAAGAAAGAGAACCAACTGCTGAAAACACTTGTAAGACGAGTCCAAGCTATAGCAGTAGCAGAACTGAACTATGCCTCTTGTTCCTACCAGAGCAAATGTAACACAAAAGGCATTAGGAGATAGAGACAGACTTCTGCATGTATCTACCATAAGGCTTTCATTCACACCTTCCCTATTTTGCCATTGTCCCACTCATCAAACACATTTATATGTTTATTGCAGCCAACCCAAGTGTGAAGGAAAAGTATGGCATCATAGCCAATTTAGTCTTTGACATCAGTAATGGAAGGAGAGCCTTACCTGAGCTCTTGATGGGGAACAGGTGAAATAACAATAAAATGACTTGAATGACTTGACTTTTCATGCAGAAATCCTTCCAATCTGGGATTTCATAGCATTTCAGCAATAACAAATTGCATCCACTAATACTGCCACCAGGTCAGTAAATTGTTACAAAACACCTTTTACCAAAACAACAGAAAGAGATCTGTTCACACACAGAATGAAATTGGTTCTTTGGTGACAAAACATCTTGTCAATACACCACATATACTTAAGCCTTGGGATGAAAGCATTTAGGATCTAAATTAAAGACTAAAAGAAAAAAATATTACTTACTTTTCCTTAAGTTCTTTTAGCGAACTCTCCAAAGATTTGGATTTTATACTCCCAGATCCAGGTGATTTATCCCATTTGTTTTCCTCGATGTCAGCTTCTTCACCTTTTTCTTTGTGCTTTTCACTGGCCAGTTCATCTCCTTTTTCAGGCTTCTTGAGAAGCTAAGAGATATTTGTTTATATTATGATGCAAAAATTATTCTCCTCTGTTGTACAGACATTTTAACAAATATTAAATGTATCAGTAACCTGCTAAGATTGGAGATACCTTATTTACATGCTAGGAACGTATTTTACGAAGTATGAAATTTAAAGTTATTTGACAGTCATTAACAGGCATTCAACTGCACACTTTAAAATATGCTGATAATACTGGAGAAAGCACTTACCTATTCTTCTCAAAGCACTTACCTACTCTTCTCTCCTGAGTTATAAATATAAAGACATTATTATGGTCTATGGTTTCTTAGCAATCATGTAACAGAGCTCAGTGTCATTGCCCATAAAATAAGAAGCAGAACCTCTACAATACTACAAAGAGAGCAGGATTAATACTTCACTCCTTGAACTACTATATATAAAATGAGTGTCACATGAATTAGTTGGGATAGACAGGCATGTAGAACTAGGTGCTTAGTACATCCTGACACAAATATAGACTGAGGAAAAACTTACGATATTAGCAGAAAAGAAGCCATTACATTTTCACCTTGAAGATTAGGATTTTCAAGAAGTCTGTTCCTTTCATAGCAACCCACACAGAGTTTGAGCAGTGTGTAGTATTACAGGAATAATCTTTACAGAAGGACCAACTGTCTCAAATTATTACCCTAACCTATCAATTCTAGGCAGAACATCTCAGTCTTTTCATTCCACCATTTCATTTCTGAAGTGAGCACAGGTTATTCTTCTCCAATACTGAAAACTTTTATAATGTTTCTCTCAGGTAATATTTTCCTTTTATTTCAGAGACAGAAATAGCTTTCAAGGTCACATCCCCACAGATACATCATAAATACTGGGGCTTTTGGGACAAGCAATTTTGGGTAATATATTTTAAGGATTAAGTCCCTTTTCTTCTGAACTTCTAGAGTATTTTTTTTTTTATGCCCAGATATGGAAAACATGCAATTCAGCTTCAGAATTTACTATTTTTATACTTTTAGGTGAAGATAACTGTTTTCCGAGAAGAAATGAGGAAAGATGTCCCCAGTTCTGTGGCTTCTCTCCACCACTAGATCTGAGTCAAGTCTGTGTGTTCTCACTTCATGCTACAGATTCTTATACCAAATTTTCTCTTCAAAACAGCCTGTAAAGCCTTTCTGATAACACAAAATTTAGTTCAGATGAGTAGCTTTAGCTATGTCATCTTACACAAATAAGATGGTTTTACGTGGTCTGACTACATAGCACCCTCCTAAGTGATGTCAATGAAATCGTTCAGATTGTTAAAAGGCAGTGCAAGCTGAAATCAGCAAGACTTTGCTCTAACTTGGCCGAAGCATACAATCAAAACACATCAGTTCTGAGCATAAACATAAACACGTCTCTGCACACATGGCCAAATAAAGATTTGCATGACAGAAAGTGTTAAAGCCATGTTTCACAGAAACACAGAATCACAGAATATTCTGAATTAGAAGAGACCTACAAGGATCATCAAGTCCAGCTCTTAAGTGAACGGCCCATATGGGGATCAAACCCACCATAACCTTCCAACAGGCTGGCACAGATGTTGGCACAGAATGCAGCAGAGTTGTATAAAGAGATCCGAGTTACCTACTGTAATTGCACCAGCACATCATGGTACGTAAGGCCATCAGTCACACTTTCCAACAACACTTAGTCAAAGCCCTACATTACTTTCCCTTCCAGTAAAAATTGGTTTGGTGTCTCTACACTGTGCTGTTGTACACTAAATAAACACTGAGATACCAAAGAACTTCTGGGTAGCTTCAAAAGAATAATAATTTTTTTTCATTGATCTCAGTTACCTTGATCCTTATTTCTTTTTCAGAAATTTTCTTTTGCTTCTCCACTTCTTTTCTTTTACGTCTTTCCTCTTCTCTGCGCTTCCTTTTCTCTTCCTCCCGCAAACGTTTCTTCTCCAATTCCCTCCGCCTTCGTTCTTCTCTTTTCTCTTCTCGTATTCTCTGAAGAGTTCAACAATGATTAATTGTAAGTTGTCCAACGGAAAACCATATGAAACATAAATGTGGAACTTCAGGCAAAAGTCTGAACGTACCTGCTTTTCTAATTTTCTATTTTTAATATATTCCAAAAGGGGTGTTGTTCTTCTAGCTAAAACACAAAAAATTTGTGATATAGTGTTCAACTCCTAAAATGTACTCATTTCTTTACTTTAGTATTAAGCCCCTTTTTCTAGCTTTATCTGAAAGGGAGCTAAATCATTGATAAACCTGTTTGTTTCATGTATTTTTGAACGCATTCCCATCATTCTGCTTTAGAAACACTTTGTTGTTATTTTGCTGTTAGCATTAGAAGCAACAGAAATATGTTGCATGACTATTTGATGTTTAATTAAAGATCATATCCTTTTAGTTCAAGAGAATGGCTTTTCTCTCTTGCTCACGGAATGGTTATTTCACCAAAAAAGAAAGAAATGTGTCCAGAATCTGTTCCTACTTTTTACTTTTGTACATCAAAACCTAGCTATATTGTTGTTCATATATAGCCCACATTTCTGTAATTTCACATAGCACTTTTCAATCCATTTTCAAAGTACATCATGAAGGAAACATTTTCAGTCTCATGTAACATTTCCATTCACCTGACATTTAGTACTCTCCTTTCCATGGGAAAACAGGAGGAATAAAAGATAAGCAGTTTGTCCCAGGTTACATAGCAAAGTATCAGCAGACTCAAAACCTGGCTTCCCAAACTGCTAATAAAAGGTCTCATCTACTGGATCACACAGGCATTCTTTTATTACAGAGCTGTCTCCACACTCTGAAATCAAGTCACCTGCCTGAACCATCCCCAGAGTCTCCAAAAACTTGGAGAACATCACCAAATTCTTTATCATGTTCTTTATCAAATTCTTTATTCATGACCGTCAGTACTGAATTCAGACCTGAATTCAGCTTGTACTTACAGCTATGAGTAGTTACAACAAATTTTGTCAGCTTTAGATCCCCCAAAATAGAAAATGTTTGCTACTTGAAATTGCTCTACAGTCATGTATAGGATTCTCCCTCAAACCACAGAACAATGTATTCCCTATTGAAATGCGTAACAAAATTTGAAAGAAAGAAAAAAGGAAAAAAAAGGAAGAAATTAAAAAAGGTTTCAACAAATTTGAAATGACGTAGCCAAAATCTAGACGCAATTTATATCCCAAAAACATTTAAATCTTTTTGCACTGAAAGTTGGATTATGCTGGGGGGCAGCCCATTCATTAATAACAAAACCTTGTTACACAGTTATGAATGGGAAGACTGACTAGAATTTACTGTTTATTTTTAGCAAATATAAGTGGTAGGAATCAACAACCAATAAAGATTGTTGATTTGCCGATTTTCTCCCTCTATCCCTAGATTTTCCATGCTTCCCCATCCTCCCCACCTGCCCATAATTTTGGACAAGTTTTAGGTCCCCAGAGCTCTCTCTTTCAGTCCCTAAGATCTGAGTTTTGCTTCTCTCTCCTCTTCCCTAAGTTACCCTGTCTGAACAGTGGCTGCCTCCGGTCACCTTGATGCTGAAAGAGATCACAAATTATAACTGGAAGGTCTGGGGAAAGGCTAAGCTGCACTGAGAGCCCAGAACTTGACCCTAGTCATGACTAAGGCTGTAGTGCAAGAAGTTTAATGAGAAATTATAACTTGAAATAATATATAAACCTATTCAAGGAAGAGAGGTAGTGTGATAAGTACTATCAAAAGAGGAGGGAAAAATACAATGTTTATCTAACTTGAATCTTACCTATCTTATTTATGGGCCTTACTGCAAATACAAATCTAAGAGCATTTTCTTAAAATGTTTAAGATACTTTAAAAGAAAATAAATTACTAAATGAAGAGCTGTGTCAGCAAAACTTTACGTTTTATCCTGCTCCCTACAAAGAAACCAGGAAAAACAGCTTATCGTCATCTTGCTACAGAGAAAATCTCTTTTATATCTCTCTGTCACAAGGAAACTGACCAGCCAGTGAACCTGGCGTGATGTATAAAACATGTTGGTTTGCAGTAACTTTACATGGAGAAATGCTGAGCATGTGAGGCTCAATTCTGCCAGCAAAGTTTTGGGCACATCCTTCATTGACATCAGTAGGAGTAACACCTTTGAAACTGGACACACAGCTAAACCCTTACATAGTTTTGCTATAAACACACTACCTGATGAAGAAATCTTTGGTTTTGTATTGATAGCAATGGCCACAGCTTTGAATGGCAGGAAAAATAAAGCAACTAGTTTGATTTCCTCTGATTTAACAGAAACAAACCACTAAAAGTCTTAATGTAAAGCTGCCTTCAGTCAATATTGTTACTCAGAAATCTGAAACTCTAAAGATTAATCAACTTCTCTGATAGAATATTTTTAAAGTAATAAATCTTCTGGACACTGTAAACTTTTTGTAAATTGCAAACTTATTAAAATTTTTTTTGCTGCCTTTACTCTGCTGTCAAATACCATGGAAGATCTGGGGTAAATAAAAATTATTGGGTGACTTCCCCATCTAAAACAGCAAAAAACAAGTTTTATCGATAACAGAGTTATCTAAATGTACATATCAATTTCCTCTAAACTGTTACAGTTCCAAATCTCTCCAGTCAACTCCCAAACAGCAGCAAGAAGTGATAGGAAAGGGGAAAAGGCCTCAAGATGCAACTGAGCAGGTTTATATCGGAAACTAGGAAAAATTTCTTCACAAAAGACTGTCAAGCACTGGAACAGGCTGCCCAGGGAAATGGTGGAGCCACTGTCCCTGGAGGTATTTAAAAGATGTGCAGTTGTGGTATTTGGGGGCACGGTTTAGTGGTGGACTTGGCACTGTTGGGTTAATGGTTGTACTTGATGTTCTTAAACAGCAAGTTTCCAACCTAAGTGATTCTATGACTCCAATCAAAAGAGGTGGCCACTTTTTCACTGCAAAGAAATAACAGCAAAGGCCAATTTTTTTCCTACTCAATTGTCACACCCCAGGAAAGACTTAGTGTTCTGCATGTTATCACTTAAGATACATCAAAATCCCATGTCATCCTGAAAACTGCATACCAGCACTAAAGGTTTCAGTGCTGACCTTACTTAAAATTCCCCCCCAGGACTGTGGAAGTCATGCTGCATGCATACAGAAAACAAGGTGTTGCCTTACTTTCAGAGCTTTTCCAGAATCTTGACCGTGAGAACAGAGAGAGATCATTTCATGTGTCTTAATAAAAGCAGCTAATATCAGGGATCAATTAAGTATTCAGCTATTTTGTATTTTAACAATAAATCTGCCATCTACTAATACATCTGTAAGTATTCAGAATTATTAAGGACCTATTTCTGAAGCCAGTGTGCGTGCATGCAAAAGTTCAAGTGAAGCCAAGTGATTCCATGCATAGAGACTTAAGAGGTTTAGTGCTACTACTTGGCTGGATAACAAATATTTAACTGTGGTAATATAAATCTGTTAGACTGAACAGGTCAGCTCTTGCAGGTAATATCATAAAGACGTAAAAGTAAGATACTGAATATTCTCAATAATAAGAAAAATCAAGGAAACAGACCAATGAGTTCCCTTGTTTTGGCCTCAATCTCTCCCAAAAGAATCTCAGGATTGGCACAGATCTTCTCTTCATCAGCACAATAACTCTCTAAAAACTTCCTATATTCTGGATCTGCGAAGAAAAATTTTTGAATTATGTTAACACTTCGGAATGCATAACAGAAATTTTCCACTGTGATGTCAAGAAAAGACATTTACCATCTTCAATGCTCCCAGCTTTGGCATCTTTCTTCTTCAGCTTCTTTTTTGAAATCTTCTGGAATGGAGCAAATTCAACCACTGCAGGGTATTCCAAACCTTAAAAGAAATCAGTCCTTAATTTTTTGAGAGGGAGAAACATTCCCTACCTCCAAGTAAGATTTTAAAAACTCTTCAACTTGTGTTGGGCAGTCCTATGTGAAAACAAAAGTAATTGTTTCTACAATTCACTCCTAAACTTCTAATGAAAAGTTACATGTAGAGACATTTTAAATTTTAAAAAAAATTGTATTTTATTTGGATATGCTGACAAGACTGTGAAAATGAGGATGACTACTATTGCACAACAAAATTCTTGCATTATCATTTATAGTTCCCTTTTAATGATTCACAGACATTGATTAGAAAGATCACAAAATCTCAGTCCGACAAGTGATTAAGTACTACTGAGAAATTAATCTGAAACTGTTGAGCTGCTTTTCTAAAGCTTTGTTGCCTAAAAGCTTAAAAAATAAACAAATGCTTGGTAATACACAATAAAAAACAAAGCACCTCCTTTCAGAACCACAACTGTAAAGCTCAGCATGTAGAACTGTGTGAAACCTCTCTGTTTATGATGGACTACACAACTCCTGTGTTTACTGGCAGGGATTCTTTGCTTTGAATTGTGCCTTGAACACTGGCCTCTTCTTTGGACTGGAATCAGAACTTTGTGTGGGTTTTGAATTCCACTTGATTTCCACTTGCAGCACGTTCAAGATTACACTTTGCTCAAGTCCATTGAAAACTTGTCTTCAATCTGCTAGAACATTTGTTAACCTTACTGAACCTGCTAATCTTTGCTTCAGTTTTATTCTCTTAATGCAATGCTGCCACACGCCTCACCAGAGGGCACTTCTCATGAAACCTTGTGCTCTTTATTTGCAAAAGCAATCATGCTGAACTGGCCAACTGTGTCCAAGCTCAGTTTTGCAGAGTATTCTGGCTTCAGTCCAACATAATATTGAAGAATGTGTCAAATTTAGGCAAAGTAAAGTCTTAGCAGAACCATAAAAATAACTTATTTCTAGTTCTTAATCTTAAACTACCCAGAATCTGAAATCTGGGAAACGCATGCTGCTAGGAATGGGTTGTTCTTCATCTCTATAAAACCATCCAGATCTGAGGGATATTAGAAGCAAATAAAACATCTCAGGAAGGAAATGCTGAAGAGGAATTCATTAGTTTGACAGACAGCTTCTTTAGATATCAGTTTCTAGTAAGAATGGGCAGGACTACTTTTCACAGGACCTCTGCAACACTGAGTGCACAGAATTGAAAATATAAGAGACCCACAATAGACCCACAAATCTATGCCTATTTTATATAACCTATGCAATTTTTTACAGAAGGTATGCCTGAATGAGGCAAAGAACTGCTGAAGTTCTGCTAAACCACTTCTTGTTGATGGGAGTTTCATACTCTTGCAGGAGACCTGGATTTATCCACACCTATATTACAGACTTTTTCTTTACTTTTGAGCAAACTTTCGCAGACTGAACATTTTAAAACTGGTAATCAATTTTGCCATTCTTGTTCTTGGAACTCAACTCAAGACGTCTGCAAAGGTCCTAAAAATTCAATCTCTACCTGTCTTAAAAGTGGGCAACCAAAATGTTGAAGGTTTTCTCTTGTTTTTCCAAACAGGAGTCAGTGGCATAACTTTATCTCAGAAACACACTGAAGATGTAAAAATTCATGCTCAAAATGTGTTCAGTCACTGTTGTAATGAATTGTGAAGCTTGTATAAGGTAATTTTCTTAGTATGATCTTGAGAGTGCATTGCCTAAAGTACAAGAATGCACATAAAGCATGCACACCGCACAGACAAGCAAGACTGCATGGACAAATATTTTCTGCACTTTATTATCTTTTAAGTGCTAAATGTTAATATATATTTTATGTAATTTACTGCATAGTAGGGAAATAATGGCATAGCTATCAAAAAGGAAGCAAGTTGATGCTCTAAAATGGTATATGGATATATACACATTTAATATCTTACAAATAGTCCAACCTTTATTATCAATGAAGACATAGCCATCAAAGCGATCTCTAAAAAGAAGGATGTCTTCAGGATTTCTAAAGTTAATGTATGCTCTTGAGTAGAGATGAGGATAAAGGCTGCAACAAGAAACAATTTTATTTTCTGTTACTTATTATTCTTCTCAGTGCTAGGGAAAACATAAAACCAGAAGGATGACATCATAATTCTCATCTTCTTTGAGAAACTGGTACCTTAAGCAGTCTTTACATTTACATATTTAATTATATATATGACAGAAACATACATCAGAGTTCTGTATGCAACTGTGAAATTTATCCTGAACTGACACAAACATTTCCAGTTTATTTTGTCCCCCTAAATTGCAGAGCATACATTTCCAATTGTGCAGGATCAAAACTTTAACACTTCGCAATTTCAGAGATATGAATAACAGCAGTGCTTTTGGGGAACTTCTTGGGCATGCTAGGAAAAGTCTTCTGTCACTGAAACAGAAAAAGTTAAGTAAAAGATTGCAGTGAAGTGACAGTTTCCAGACTGTCACTGTATTTAAAGAGATTTCCACCTTTAAGAAAGAATAAATAACCTAATAGTTGGCAATATAATCCACTGAATCATACACAAATAAATAAACTCAATCTGACATCCGTGTGTTATCAATGTACATGCAATGTCTAGTTGTGACCAACAGTTGCTGTGAAAATCCAAAGCATTTCTAGCAAAAGAAACAGGTACTTAGAATAGTTCTGATTCCTCGAGAATTTATTTACACAGATCTCACTCCATGGGTAAATGTTTAGTGCCTGATAAAAACCTCAGGGCTGGCACACCACAACCACGATGAAACTGAGGTAATTTAATGAAAGAGAACCCATCAGCTAAGTTATTGTGAGTCGTGGCATGTACGTGCTTTAAACTCCTGCAACTCTGATATAAAACAGTTTGTCTTAAACTGACTTAATGATGACTATATCTCGCATCAGGTTTTTGAACAAATCTTAACACAAGCCCATATCTTTAAAACACCTATGTTCATAATTCCTTTGTCACCTATGGCCTGCCTTCAGACCAACTCACCACTGGCACCCAGAGACAACAAACACACAGAGTTCCAATTGTATTTCAATCTCATAGCTCTTTCAAAATCAGATTTCACAGTGAGTGAGAAAGAGCAAAAATATGGATTGGATTGGATTGGATTGGATTGGATTGGATTGGATTGGATTGGATTGGATTGGATTGGATTGGCAGCTCAAAATAACACTGCTCCCAAGTAATTTTTTCTTTTTAAAATACGCATCCATATGGATTCCACTTACAGTGCTAGGAGGAGACCATAAAGAGCAGTACTGTCAATAACCAATGGTTTTGTACACCCACCAAATTAACATTTGATCCTGTAGCCATAAGAAATGTTAAAAAACCAAAACAACCTAGAGGGCTTCTTTCATTTAGATGCTTTGCAAATACCAGTTATGAGAGTGTTCTATAGCTTGAAGAGGATAAACTCTCTATTTCCAAGGAAGAGACGAAGAGCCATTCTATCCATATATACCCAGTATATTTTGACATTCTAGGATAGAAACAGCATTGCATAAACTGTAAGTGAGTAACTGCAAAAATGCCTGCTAGGGCACGGCCAGGGCTGAAAGATGCTACAGCATGGCTGTGGAGCTACCACCAAGATGCAGAGCAGATGTAAAAAGCCAGATTTCTTCTCATCCATTTCAAAGAAGATAAAATTTAACACTTTCCATAATTACACAGAGTTAAAAGATGTATTTTAAAATGCGTAAGTAAAGGAGGGAATTTTATTGTGGCAATCTATAGCTGTGCTGGAAGCAATGCCTCTGTGCTGTCTAATGGCTACAACAGCAAAAAAGTCTCAGATAACTTGGGGTCCCTGGAAGAAGGAAACTTCCTTCTCTGTCATATCAACAGAGAAGGAAGTTTCCTTACCTTTCATGTGCTTAGAGGTCTAAATTAAATGAGGCTTGACGTTAGACCGACACAATTGTACACTTGAAGTGCTGAATATTCATCAGACAAAACCAGGAATCTTGAGAGAGCATTATTTTTCATCCCAGTTACTATTGTCTGAGATTGAGGACTGAGTTTTAGTTCCTAGTCTAAATAACTACTTCAGTGTTCTTTTCATCTTCAATTTTTGTGAAATACTAAAACTTTCTGTAGATTAAAGACTGTTACTTAGACACGGGTCCACTCCTAAATTACTGTGGCACTTCTCTGCCTCAGAGCACAGCAAGCAGCTTCATCATGCAGTTAGATATTCTTTTTCCTGTAGGAACTTAGAACCTTATGGTTGGACACATCGTGAAACAGAACTGAAAACACAAGGACTTGTTCCTTCCTTGTTTCCTTTAGCTGGTGTATCAATGCCATTTCTTTCACCTGCTTTGGCAACATAATCTTTTCCCAGTACACAACGTAATGCTTTTCTAGCTTTTTCAGCTTCATCAGAGCGAACATCTTTCAAAACTGAGGAACATTTGATATGGTCATTAAGCACTTACTAGTAAGAAAAAACTGAGTCTGAAATGTATGTTTATACATTTAAAACTCTGGAAAACAGATTTAGAATTTACCTGGCAAGTAAAGGATCTAATGTTGTTGCTATAGGTTATTAACATCTTCAAGAACTTTACACGCATCAGCAGAAACACACAACAATATGAAAGCATGGCTGAGCACAGCAAGACATCGATGTGCACCACAGCACAATAACACAGAACTGTCTGTCCGTAACTGTTGCTATGTGTCAGAGTACAAGGTTAAAGAAACAGAGCTGTGACAACGCTCTGTTGTCTGTCTGTTGAGCTGTGACAAGCAGCTACAAGTTCCTTCTTCGATGGAGCCACTTCTACAAATAGAGTTGGTTCTCATATGCATGTGAGTTAGCTAACAGAGAGCTTAGTGCTCCAAACCCACCCCATCGAGTGTTTCAAACCCTTGTCTTAGGCTGCTTACCCAGCCAACTGTGCAGCGTGCCTAAAAAAGTGAGTAAAACTAACATCCTAAGTGAGAAGCTAACTAAACCTAGCAAATTTGAAATACTTAGCACTGGCCTGCCTATATAAAACTTTACGTTTCAGACCACTGACTTCCAGCAGCTGCTCCCCACCCTGGATTATGCCTTTACCTATCCATTCAGAACTCAAGAGCATGGTCATGCAGCAAAGAACGCACAGGGCTTCACAGGGCTACAGGCACTCTGAGGCTAACGATCTCTCCTAGGAAGAAACACTCTCGCTTTACTTTTGTACTCTGTATTTAGCAGTTATTGGCTAAAATACTCTTTACTTTTCAGGATTTTGTCTTCCAGCTGAGTCCTATGGAAGGGCCAGCGAACTCTGTGTCTCCTCCTTTTTTGAAGTATCTACCACTATAGATTTCATTCAGGATCTGAAATTCAGTTTTATCATCAGAGAGCTGGTTCCATTTTGCCATATGTTTGCTGTCTATAATGCTGCTTTCCATACGTATGTTTTGGACAGATGCACTGCACATGCTGGCACTTGGAGCAATCTCTATGCAAATAACCCAGATGAGTCTGAGTGTACACATTTATTCATTCCAACACCGCTTCTTTTTTTTTTGCTCTGCATTCAAGGGTATTCAATCTTTCAGGGTACATTTATTTCTGTAACACTTAGTCTATCATCTCTTTAAGTCCTTATTTTTCTAGCAACTTTAATAACAAACACATTCTAAATGTTTACTTCTTCTACAAAGTATCTTTTAACACAATTGTGTAAAAAGACTGATATACAGGAATGCAATTTTAAATAGTTATTTACAGTCTAAACAGCAACATGTAAACTATAAAAACAGGAATCTCATCTTAATAAAACACTTATCAACTTATGAATCATGGTGGGTATTTATAAAACATATACTTACATGTATATAGAGCTCTACAACTAAATTTTGGAGAGTCTAATAACTCCTCCACCCATTCATAAAATAATTGATGCAATAACTCATCATCAACATTGTCATGCCAAGCTAAAATCCCCTGGCCTTCATCCTTGTCATCTTCTGATGTCATTCACGTGATGGGTGGAACTGGCACAATTTTAAATAAATCTAGTCTTTTCTTTTTACAGCTAGAAATGAGCAGTTTGCCTGGCAGAGAAAGCAGAAACACTAGGGTAGTGTCAGCCAAAGCCTGTCAATTATTTCACCCAGAACACAGTAATGGTGGTTCCCCTGAAGCACTAAAGGTGCTGCCCCTTCAGTGCTGCAGTTCCTGGGTGCACACTTGCATCCTTACAGTGTTAATGCTGTTTACCTACAATAATCCTGAGCACAAGGTTGTGAAGAAGTCATGGAGGGAAAAAGAAGAGTGCTCTTTGGAAGAACTTTATCACTCTCTGTGATACATGGCATGGCACTGACTGTTTGAACAGCTCTCACGCGAGCAAAGCTTGTGTTCAGATTTCTTTCCTTTTACAACCTCACAAGACTATCAACGATTCCTGGCACTCAGCACTCAGTGCCAGTCCAGAGAGATGACCCCAACTCTGCAGGGCCAGAGCTCAATCACTTGACTAGTTATTAGTCAAATCTTTAGAATAGGCTCAGAAACCTTTACAAGCAGACAAAAAGGAAAGAATATCTGAAAAAAAGAGTTAATATTTGAAGTCTGAGTACAAGACAGTCTGCCAGGAAGGCAGAGTCTTTATTATCTATAAACAGCATTTTGTTTGTATTTTGATGTCAATATGCAAGAGAAAATAAATGTAATGCAGTGAAACAGATGAATCTGAAAAATGAACAGAACACAAGTCACTTTCTGAAATGATTTTACTGAAATGGATGTAACTGGAAAACTGAAAATTACATTAATCACACGAAATTTTAAAAAGTTTTATAGCTTGCCTATAATAGGACATTATAAACTTAAAGATAACATTTCAAATATAAAGATATTATAAAGATTACAAAAAAAGATAAACTGGAGTTGATATGCATATCTTTGTTTGTTTTGTCCTCTAGGATGAAATTACCTTGGAAATAAAAACGTAGAAACAACTACAGTTAGACCTCTCTAGTGCCGTTACCAACAGCAACTAACAGAGAATGCCAAGAGAAAATGTATTAAAAAGGGGAAAATGTAGAAATACTTCACCCAGTACATAACTGCAAGTACTTGCAGCCCAGGGACTTTGTAATACCAAACTTGTACCTTGTGTTCAATAGGTTTTCATAGATAAATATTTGGCTAAATAAGTATTTGGCTAACTGCTCCTGACCCATTTCCAACATCCATCATTCGTGGCATGAATTTCTGACAAGTTCTAGTTTAACAGAATACTGTGTAGAAAAAAGTCTCTACAAAAATTTGAATGAACTTATAGGAACTTCTGTGACGTAGTTACACGGGACGTGGTTAAACTGAAATGTTACTGCTCTTAAGGAAACTTATCTGCTTCTGCACCAAAGCATCTATATGGCCCTTTCCCTTTCCAACAAACAGATCCTCTTCACTGAGTAGCTTCTTCAAATCCTTCTCACTGGGTGACATGAAATTTCTTTCCATCTTCACGTGTTTCTATTATCACTGAATTCTCTGGATTGCTTGCCATTAAGGACATGGTACAGGACCTACAAAAAAGCTATTCAGTGAAAGACAGAGAGAAGACGCCCACCTTGTCCTGCAGCTTTTCCTGTTAGCTGGAATGACACGAAGACACACGCACAGGGTTTGCTGAAATCTTGTGAATTGTCTACAACATGACAGATTATGGCAATGCAATGCTTTATACTCAAAAAGTGTTCTCGGGTAAGTAAGAGAAGACTGAGATTAACCTTGATTAAACTTTTACTTTCAGAAAGTTTATTCCTGAGTAGGTGCCCATGTAAAGAGATGACTCATAAAAAGATATATATGGGTATGTGTCAGCATTTGAACAAAGGAGACAAAAGAGACAAGATCCTGAGCCAGCCAAAAGACAAATAATCAGTCAAGCCAACACCGAAGAACAGCAGTGAAATGCCCATTTAAGCTGAGAAGTTTGCTGAAAGAAGCTGTAGCCATACAAACGTGGTAAAGATAAACCCACTCTGAAAAAACCTTTAGTCTGAAAACACATTTTTTAAAAAGCAAGATGAAGAAAAAAAGGAGCGAGTACAAAACATTTTATGCTGAAAAATTCAAACTTAAATGGAAATAATTTTATTTTTAGTGAGTTTAGATTTGTGAAGGCAGAAGAGAACAACATGACAAATAACAAAAAACACAGTATCTTTCATTGGTATCCTGCCATAGATGCAACTGAACGAGTGAACAGCAAGATTTTTGGGTAATCCAAATTTCATTACATAAGAGAAAATGAAACTTTATATGCACAAATGTTGTCAGTGCCTTCTCTTTCTAAAGAAGTTGACTCCTTAAATTCTTATGCAAACTTTTCTGGAAAATTAAAATTGGAATTTTTTGAACTGTTAATTGGCATTTGTGCATCTAGACACACTGAGAACTGACATTCTTCTTCAGAGAATTTTTGGTTTGCCTTTGGTATTTTTCCCCTATCCAATGAGCAGCTGGGACAGAAGCCTTAAAGAGGTCCATTTGGAAATAGAGACGACTAAGTTCAGAAGACCACTGTAAGGTACTACAAAGGCTTCCAATCACACTAAGTACTCCTCTTCCCTCACTTCACACCCTTTGTGGTTTTAACTCAAAAGCTGAAGCACCTACTATTTCATTGCTACACTTACATGCAACTACCTAGGGCAGAAACTGTCATAATTTCGCTAAATAAACATTTATTTCTTTCTGATTGCAAAACTAACTCTGAGAGAATCCCTAACTTCAAACTTGGTCAGCAATAAAGACCCCGGATCCCTCTGTAGTCACTGGAAAGAATCTCAAGCCAGTGGAGGGGTGATTCATCAGACACTAAGATATGACAAAACGGATCTTATACTTCGGTTTTTTAAACACATGAAGATTGAGCATACATGGTGTTCCGTTTTTCTTCTAGAAATTGATTTATTCAAAAGGGAATTGCATTTTAGCACCGTGATACTGAGTAAGTTATATAATTATACCAGCAATTCTGATTTATTTTAAATCAACCAATATTTCTTCTTTTTTATTTTTGCATGAGACAAAAATAAATAAAACTATATTATTTGAAAAATTGTATGAAGCACATAAAAAACCATGCAGGTAAATGAAGAAAATGAACTCAAATGGAACTCATGAAAACATTCTGTGATTGTTTGAATCTTGCTCACAGCCAATAAAACAGGCTGCTAAAGTTTACCAACGAAAGTTAAAAGAAACATCAGGGTTTCAAACTAAATTATGCCCTATCGATATAAAAAAAAATCCATTTAGAAATCTCCAGTGTAAAGGAAAAGGGCAGGAATGCCATTGTCTTTGCATATGCAGCCAGCTTTTCAGAAATATTTTAAGTAACTGTAGTAGACTGAACTCTTAAGGGATAATGACTCAAAACATTCCTCACTTGTGGAGACCCCAGGGTGCTTGGTTGAGATGGAGGAGGTGAATTTTAGTTGTGTAACGGCTAAACCTCTGCTCTGATAAGGCACAGGGTGAATGATGGGCTGTGAGTGAGATAGGAGGTGGATCCTGTGCAGATGGATTGTGCCCCTTGTCATGCTAAGTGGTGCTCCCTTGCACAAACCACTGGGTTGTGGGGCTCCCCCTCCTCCCACTGTGCTGGTGTGAGGGGCAGCTGTGCTGTCTTAGAAGGTGTTCCCTCATCCACATTATTACATCAAGCTCCCCACCCTGGAGGAGGTACCTGGTTTGCATTCACCTGAACTTGAATGAATACAGACCCAAGAAATGGTGTGTTCTACCGACTTCCCCCCACTCCTCCGGCTGGATCTGGATCCCAGACTGCACAGAAACCAAGTCTGGTGGTGAGATCCTCACACTCTTGGACTTTGTTTTTCTTTCTTTTGCACTTCACACTCTTGTCCTTTCTTCCCCCTTGTGTGTGTCCTTTGGTGATGTTGTTGCACTTTCATATTGCGATACATTCATGCTGTATTATTACTATAGATAATAACCACCAAAACAGCTCCATACCTGTTTTTCTTTGCAATCAAATCGTTCTGTAATAAACCCTACACTGTTTATTTACAAATACTGATCAGTCAGCGTTGTTTCACACCAATCTGTCCCAAGGCATCTAGTAACAAGAACCTGGGTTACCACCACCTTCTGAGGTGGGTCGTAACAGTAACCCAACAAAAACAATAAAAAGGGGAAAAACACATGATTTGGAATGTCCCAAATACTTCGATTAGGTTTTAAGCACCTGAAAACCTACAGAAACAGCTCATCCTCACCTGGGATCAGCAGTGCAAAACTCAAAATAATCATGGGCAGGTAGAGGATGCAGCTGTTCCTCCAGTTGCTCCTTGGTTAGACAAGGAGGAAGCCTTCGAATAACCACCTGCATATATAAAAAGAAATGCAGATTTATATTTGATCTAAATACTGTAGAACCACACATGACACAAATCCCCTAACTCAGTTTCTGCAAGCACTTTAAAACTGTAGGATAACTGACATATTCTGATGAAGAGCCTGAGAACCATTCCAATTTAACCATTAACAACCTAAAAAACAGATACTGATCACATAAAAATTTTTAAGTACCTCTTAAAAATTTTTTTTAAACTAGCTTTTACGTCTTGTTAGGCAGTATATTAGTGTAATAGGTCTCTGTGTCCAACTGCTCCTAGCAGGGGTTTCAGGGCAGCCTCTGAGAGGATGCTGGGGCTGCCCAGTGCTGAGTGCAGCCAGCTCCAATGGATCCACCACAGGGAACAGCTGAGCCTCTCAATCCAAGATGGTGGTGACGCTGGGAAAGGTATTTAAGAGTGGACAAGAAAGGCTGCACAGCAGTGAGTGAGACAGAGGAGTAAGGGGAGAAAAAGGTGTAAGACAGCCCTGCAAACAGCAATGAAAGGAGGAGGGGACGAGGCGCTCCAAGTGCCAAAGCAGAAGAGTCCCTTGAAGGAGTTTATGGTGAGGCATGCTGTTCCCCCACACGCCATGAAGGACCATGATGGAGCAGACATCCAACTGCAGCCCGTGGGGGACCCCATGCCACAGCAAGTGGAGATGCCCTGAGGGGCTCTGCAGCCCCCACTGGATCAGGTTTATCTGAAGGCCTGCAGCCCATGAAGGAGACTCATGCTGCAGCAGGTCATGAACAACTGCAGCATGTGGGAGGGACACTCCTGCAGTCCTTCATGAAGGACTGTATCCCGTTGTATCCCATGTCAGGTCCCCCATGCCAGAGGAGGGAAGGAGTGTGCGGAAGAAGAAGCAGCAGAGAGGAGCTGCTATGTCCCATCTGCAACCCCCATTCCTCATCCTTCTGCAGTGCCTGCAGGCAGAGAAGGCTGAGCCTGGGAAGGAAGAGGGGAGGTGGGAAGGTGTTTTAGTCGCATTCTTTTTTTCTCACCAGTCTTCTCTATTTTTTTAAAATTAGCAATTAAGTAAATTAATTCTCTCTGTGTGGGAACCATACTGTATCCTGAGTTAGAAGAGACCCACAAGGACCATTGAAGTCCACCTCCTGGCCCTGCCCCAAGAATCATAGCATGTGCCTGAGAGCATTGTCCAAATGCTTCTTGAACTCTGTCAGGCATAGTGCTGATCCCCATTCCCCTGGGGAGCCTGTTCCAGTGCCCAGCCACCCTCTGGGTGAAGAACCTTTTTCTAATATGCAACCTAAACCTCCTCAGACACAGCTTCGTGCCGTTCCTTCGGGTCCTGTCACTGGCCACCAGAGAAGAGATCAGTGACTGCCCCTCCACTTGCCTCTGCGAGGAAGCTGTAGAAAGGTGCAGGAAGCTGCTATGAGGTCCTCCCTCAGCTGTGTGTGACATTTCGGTTTTTCCATCATACCTTCTTGCTGGGTCTTGCTGAGGGAGGAGTGCAAGAACAGCTGGATGGGGGTCTGGCAGCCACCCCGAGTCAACCCAACACCCTCAGCTAAACTGCCCAATAATAAAGGCCACGAAACTGTGTAGAAACCCCGGCTGAATGATGCCAACACAAAAAGCAGTAAAATGGCCATCAAGCTTCAGGCAATCTGTTTTAATTTCTGAATATAACTTTACCGAGCTCTGAGTTATAGTGATTTTCAGTGCTTCAGTCTTCCAATTTAAAAAACGGGAATAAATCAAATCTCACAGTACTCAAAGACTCTGAGAATTGTCAGGGTTGGAAGGGGCCTCTGGTCCAACCCCCCTGCCAAGGCAGGGTGACCTAGAGCAGGTGCCACAGGAACATGCCCAGGTGGGTTCTGGATGCCTCCAGCCAGGGCGACTCCTTGACATCCCTGGACAACTTGTTATAGTCTCCAAGTATCATTTGAAAAGTGCTAGAATAAAGACGGAGAAGAGAGACGTGCTCTTGCCCTTGACAGGAGCTCCTTTGCCACAGCAATAGCCAGCCTTAACTTCACAATTAAAGGTGAAATGATTTCCAGCGCTGACGCTGGGGGTCTCCAATACTCCAGGGAATGAACACCCTCATTCTGCAGATGAAGAAATACCCGCTATAAACACACGAATCTCCTGAGATCACGCTCGGTCTGTCTCCTCCCTGCAGCCGCCCTCCCATCCTCTCCCATCTCCCACCGGAGCCGCCGCCGCCCCCGCGCCGCGCTCGCGCCCCCTCACTTTGCTCAGCGCCGTTTTCTTCTCCTCCCGCTGTTTCCCCGGCGCCGGGTGAAGCGGCGGCGGCAGCGGGGACGACGGGGAAGGCGGCGGCGGTGGGTTCGGCGGAGCTTCCGTGTCGCGGCGCGGCGACTCCTGCTGCGGCGCGGTGTCCATGGACCGCTGGTCGCGGCCGCCGCCGCTCCGGCCCGGCCCCACCCCCAGCCCTGCCTCCCGCTCCGAGCGCATGGAGCCGCCGCGCCCGCAGCCGGGCGGAAGCCTCGCGAGAACGGCCGCGGGCTGGCGGGATCTCGCGAGGCTCCGCCTGCCAGCCCCGTCCGTCCTGAGGCTCCGTAGGGCTGCTGCGAGGAGAACACACAGAAACGTGCCCTTTTCCCTCCTCTCACGGCCTCGTCCTCAGCTCACGCGCGCCTTGTCACCCCGGCCCCAGAGCGGCTCGTAGGGCGGGAAGGGCACAGACACCGCGGGGGTGTGTTATCCAGAGTCTGTGGATGCAGGGTCTGAGGGGTAGCTAAATTCTGGGGAGAAAGCAGTGGGGAAAAGGAAAAAAGGCCGGTAATCGTTACTTGCATGAGGCAATGGGGGTCTTGTGTCTGCAGGGAGGTTCTGTCATAATCAAGAAGCAGTGCCTGCACCTCGGGCCACGCAGCAGGTGAGAGCTCTTCCAAACGGTGCCTCTGGGCCTTTGTGCCTGGCTTCCCCAGGAACTGTGGTGATAGGACAAGGGGGAGTGGGTACAAACTGAGAGAGGGGAAATTTAGGCTAGATGTTAGCAAGAAACTTACTGTGAGGATGGTGAGGCACTGGAACAGGTTGCCCAGGGAGATTGTGGATGCCCCATCCCTGGCAGTGTTCAAAGCCTGGCTGGACAGGGCCTTTAGTAACCTGGCAGGGAGGTGTCCCTGCCCATGGCAGCAGGGTTGGGACTACATGATCTTTAAGGTCCTTTCCAACCCAAACCATTCTTTGATTCCATGATTATTTTAAGTACTGACCCATCAATCAGAGCAAGGCTTACTCAGTCCTAGATTGCAGTCAAATTTTGCAATATCTAGACCCAAAAAGTTTCTTGAAATTCCTGTGTGAGTTGGAATATCTTGGACTACATCTCCTAGAACTGGTGGCAGAGGAACAGCAAGCTCCAAAGTAAGGACATGTCACACACTTACAAACAGACTCGTCTGGAGCTACAGAAACTAGACAGAAGGAGCAAAACCACCTGCAATTTAATCAGAATACACAGGGTCATTGCAAATCTTCAGATCCTGCTGCATTGTTGGTCCTCAAACAGCTGTCCACGGCATGAAGGAAATACATGATCTGATGTGGAATAATAAAAGTAGGTGGCATTGGCTGAGAAAACTGAAATCACAGAATGTTCTGAGTCAGAAGGCACCCACAAGGACCACTGAGTCAACTCTTAAGTGAATGGCCCACATGGGGTTTAAGCTTGCAACACTGGTATTATTGGCACCAGGCTCTAACCAATTGAGCTAACATGTTACTCCTTTTCAAATCTTTTAGGCAGCACTACCTGTAAAAGAACTTTTGGAGCCATTTGCAGCACAATATCTTGTGGGTTTTCATATCTGTTCTGAAAACCTTTAGGACAGATCTCCCTACTCTGGGGAAAAAAATAATACTTGGAAGAGAAAGATCAAGTTATGGAACAGAGTAAAAATGTCTCTCTTGGGGGCATATTTATAAGCCACCCAACCTGACAGTCCTGGACCCATGTACCCAGCAGCCAAAGCCAAGTGAGACAATGGCAATGGCTTGCAGCAAGAACCAAGAATCTGAGGTCAAGTCAGGCCAAAACTAATAACCAAAGTCCTCATGAGGACAAGGGCAATACCCAATTTAACTACAGCCAGGGTGAATGTCGTAATAACCCAGAAAGGCACCAGGCACTACTTAGGAAGAACAGGACTGGAACAGGAGAGGTGCTGGGAAGTGCAGAAGACTAGGGCAAGCAGGTGCTGCCAGTACAAAGGCAGGGATTTGGACAGAACAAGGACAGGTCAAAACATTGAACAGAAGATAAATCAGAGAAGAAATTTCCTTGAAATCCTGTCTGAGACATACATAATGAACCAGCTCACAGGCTCTAACCCAACTGTAGCTGCCTAAAAGGCTTGGAGCCAAGCCGTATCAAGAATTCCTCTGACATCAAAAAGAGTCCTTCACAATCTAGGACACTTTGCATACATTTCTTTCTAGGTAACTGTTAATACCAATAAATGAAGGCAAACAACAGCCAGCCAAAGAACTTCCACCAGATACTTGCCAAGGCACAGTGTCATGATATGCTGCCATCATAGCAGTGCCCGTTCTCACTATTCCACCTGTTTCCTCACACTCCAACCACTCTGCCCCACTGATGACAAATAACACAGCAGTGGCTTGCTCTCCTTGAAACGGAGAATTGATCAGCTCTAGAAAATATTTTAAAATGCTGTTCCAGTTCCCTGGTTTCATTCACAATGTAACCACACAAGGATTTGTATTACCACAACTGAGAAAGTAGCACAGTAGATTCCTACAGGCAGGAATAACATAAACCAGTGTTGCCATCACAGCCAACACACCATAGATCATAACTGGGGAGGGCAGGAAGAAAGATGAACTTTTTTCAGTCTTTAAAACCATTTTGCCAAGGAAAAAAATCAGTAACAGAAAAACAACACAAGATTTATATCCATGCTTGACACACAGTGATTCTCTAGAACACTGTTTTGCCACCTTCCATTTAGAAACTGCCATGATGTCTTACTAGAAAACTAAATTTACATATGCTGGATTAAAAATAATGATATAGAGAAAAAGGAGTTTGGCTCCTTGAGAATCTTTGAGAATCTATTTGCAATATCCTTCTGGCTACTCTGTGTGCAGCAACAAGCCTCTGCTGTCATATTATCCATGAGACAGTCTTGGTTACAATTATTCAGGACACATAAGCACAGATGTAAAAATAACTATCAAGAGATCCTTTAAAGGAAGAGACCTGCCTGACAGAGCAGCTGTTGAGACACACTCATTATAGATTCTCCATGGGTGTCCAGGAAAAATCCCAGTTTACCTCAAAGAAGTCACCTGAACCACACACAAATTACCTAGTTCCAAAATAAAAGAAACCCCTCTATATGAACTTTTCTTGCCAGCCACACTGAAGAAGAAAGACCTGACTCTGGCCAGGAGATGCATATGCTCCCTAAATGATTAATTTTTCCAACAGTCTGCGTGGATACTTTTTCACTTACAGCTCATGGCTCATACTATGTTTTTCACAAGAATGTGTAACTTTGGGTGAATTGTTTTAGAACTAGGAAGTAAAACATTTTGGTTCACCTTACTTTCTCATGTTTAAGAATATATGGGATTGATATTGAATTCTGCATTCAATGCAAACTCCAGTCCATATTTTCTAACATATGGAAAGGAAACTTGGGTATCTCCAATTCCCTTTGTGGAGCCACAGCACAATTTCCACTGTCACTGGCACAGAACCAGATTTCTCTACACTACTGTGCTGGTGCTCACAGGAATGCAATTGGATCACCTGGACCCAACAGATTTCCACAGAGAGAGTGTATGCAATTGCTTATAAAACATGGACTCCTCCCAAAGCTTCTCCTCCCTTGATACACTTGAATTTCAAAGTGCAGTTGTGTCTGAAACTTGAATTCATGTTCAGTAATGCACAGACATGTGCAAAATAGCCAACACTCTGGACTCAAACTATGTATATGGCCTGCGCTGATGAAATGAAGTCTTCTTGATCATGAATCTTCTTGATCCATGAGAGTGCTGTCAGGAAAGGAATATTTATAAAGTAGGAACTATAAAACTCCCGGTGTTAAGCACATAGTAGCTTGAATTCATATAAAAAATAGCAAATTCATGAAAGTACAACACCATAACAAAAATGCTAAAACAAACATACTACACTTAGACAAAATGAACTCTCTACCAGTATTTATGGTCACGTACTATGGTCTGACATTGATGTTTCTAACATCATATCACTTTCATTCATTTCAATCTCGAATGTTTCTTCCAACGGGCGACTGGTATCTGTACTTTTCCTTTGATTTGATGTCTCTAATGTTACTATGCCGCTTTCATCCAGAGTTTGTCTTTCTATGTCGAATTCTCTGAAATCCCAGGGAGGTGAAATTATGTTCTTTAATGTCTTCACTGTGTGTACATCGAAGTCATAACATCTTAATTTGTCTTTGATCTCTGTTCCTGGGAAAACAGACAAAACATTAGTTTATTTCAAATGAATACTCCCAAAAATGTAATCTCAAAGAAACTATCATTCAGAAACTACTATAATTCTCTGCTTTCAGACCATCAAGGAGCTGCTGCTGCTTTATGACTGAAGCTGAATAGTTGTTCTGAAAAAATCCAGCAGCTTCCTTTTTCAAAAAGGCACAATACGAGAAGCACAACTCAGATTCAAGTGTCTGTTTTGAGAAGTAATTGCCAATTCCCTTCCCAATTCTCCAAGGGGCTTTTTTTCTTGTTTAAGTTACACGCAGCTTGGCTTGCAATAATGCATATCACATGGCTGCATGGTTCTTCCAGATGTGTTAAATGACTACATATGGAGCAAGACAATATTGAGAAGAAACATCTGCAGGAAAAACACTAGAGCACACAGATGGCTTTTACTTTCAAGCCTTCTTAACACGCTTGACAGGACATCAACTGTGTTCACTACACATAAATCACTAAGTTCAATGAAGCAGAAATCTACAAAAAGAATATAAAAGATTTTTGCAGGGAAAAAAAAAACAACTTTCATAGAGAATTTAAACCTACGGCAATATAATGTATTACTGTTATGAAGCACCTTTTTTTAACCATAAATAAGTCTGTATTTCTGCTGTCAGAAGAACTGACCCTTTCTCCACGGAGCCAAGTTTTGACAAGGTGAAAATACCTTGCTCTACAACAACATTAGCATTAGTGCTCTGATTTCCTAACTCCATACCTCAGTTTTACTTTTTTTCCCCATTCCCTTTGGGATCTAAGATGCCACAAATCAATGTTTTCTATAAGAGAAACCATCAATACCTTTAATGACAAAGTGTTTCCTTTCTTTATGCTGGTGAGAATTTACCGTCACGATGCTCACAAAAACCAGTGGTCATCTGTAATTGCTGGTAAGTTCTGACTCACTTAGCCATTAAAAATAAACCAACAAAAAACCCCCAAACAAAATCTACTTTGTGAGTTAATTAGGTAGTGGTAGGCAGTCTTTCTTGACACAAGCATAACTCTCCTCTTGACGGACTCAATGACTTTAAGAGACACGTAAGTTAGAGACTTACCAATATAGGCTTCAGAATCACCAATGTACATTTCTATGCAGTGTCCAAGCATCGTGACTGAAAATGTGTCATCCCGCCTGAGACCAAGGGCCTATTAAAAAAAAAACCCAGTCCAAAGTACTTAGCAGCAAATAAAACATTTATATCCTAAGTCTGCTATGGTTCAGTTTGTTGGTTTGTTGTTCCACGATGCTCTCTGAGCACAGACTTCACTGTAAAAGCAAAACATTGCACAACCAAAATAACACCATCATATGAACTGGGTGAAGTAGTAAGCAAGGAAAGCACAAAAACAAAACCAGAAAAGAACATATACACAGACAGGAAATCATTCACATATCATGAGATATAACATATGCTGCTGTTTACTTACTGTAAAATTTCTACATTGGAAATATTTTAAATTATTTCAGCTGCATGAGAAGCTTATATACATAAAATGTAAACTGCAATTCAAAGTTTGCCAAAGAGGCCATTTCTTTACCAAATCAAGAAAATACAGAAGATTTTTAAAAAAACAAATTAAGATTATAAAATATACACTAATTTAAAGGCTGGAAAAAAATGCTGGTTCTCTGTTCCAAACCCAAACCAGAGTGAAAGAGTAAGTAACAGAATCTGTGACCAGGCCTCCAGCTGAAGCCAGTTACATACCGTGTGAAAATAGTCAATGGCGCTTTCAAAATTGCCCATGAGGCTGTGTATGTAGCCAATGGCAGAGTAAGTGGAAGCATTCTGAGGGATTAATACTAGAGCCTGACGATGGTATTCCAGTGCTTCTTCATACTTCCTGTTAGGGTTAAATACGGGGGATCTATTAGTAAGCTTCATGGTGAAAGGTGTTTTTACAGTATCCTGTGGGTATTTTCCTTAGCAAAGTGGAACACAACTGTGCCAGAACTTTAAAATCATTGCTTCGCACTCTGAACATAACAGAATGTACAAAAGACTCATGGATATTGACAATTTTCTTCCTCAGTGTAATTGAGAAATCATTGTTCTCCTTGTGTAGCAAAACAGCTGCCTACAGCTAGGTCCCATTTGGAGATCTGAGCTATTTGATATGGTAAATTGCTTTAGATGTTTAATGCTGCTCATTGTAGCACTGGCTTTCTTTCTGTAGCTTTCATTTGCCTTCCCGAGGGAGACAAGGAGCAATATGAGACTAAATCACTCAAACTGAGACATCATTCAAACTGAGAAAAGCTCTCTGGGCAGAAATTTCACAACCCTTAAAGTGCTGCATACACTGTACCTTTGTCATTTTGTGACGCCGTCTATCAGAAAAGGAGGTTTACACATATTTCTATCAAATTTGATTTCTATCAAATACCAACCACCCTTTCTTTCAAAATTGTCTATTAATTAGACTGATTATTGCATTTGTTATTTTATAAAACAAGGATTAAATGTACACTACAATATTACTCTGAGAAATTAAATTGTCACATTTGACATCCTAGTTCCACATTGTTAAAGATAAAGATAGCAGTCACCTGTTCACAAGAAATTTTAACATCTATAGAGATAATGAAATTATGAAATGAGCAACACATGAAGTTGTTAGGGCATGAAGTAACAATTGAGGCAGAAAAATTACCCAACTGTTTGACTGCTGCACAAACCTTTCACATAATTTCAATTTTATTTTCACTCATAGTATTTACATGTCCAATTGACTACCACTGTATTTTAAACATGCTGCTTTCAAACTTCAACCACATAATACTAGTGAGTACACATATATCCAGTAAGTTTTTTCAAAGCAGCCATATTGTGTATTACAGACTTTTTTAAGATGTCAAAGCATATGTACAGCTGCCTAATTCTCAACCTGATTTTCTTGGAAGATAATTTACAAGGATGCAAAAAAATATTTTAGCTTTGATTTCTGAACCTGAGCAAATACTAGAAGTTATACAAAGCATGATATAAGCAGTTAGTAACTTACTGTAGAAATTTTAAAAAGACAAAAGTAATTATAAACAAAACAAGTATTTGAAAAAACCCTGCAATTATACTCATGAACAGATTCCAAATGCAGTGCCTTTTGTTTGATCTTGGCACAAGGAGTAACTATTATACGTCCTTATTTCATAATGAAAATAAAGACTAATTGGCAATTCGAGCACAAAGCAATTACTTCCAAAGCCAAAGCAGAAGTACAACTTCCATCTACCATAATCACATTCTCATTAGCAGCTTTGAAACAAAAATTACAGTGTACACCAATTGAGCAATTAAAGCCACTAAAAACATAAAAAATATATTGCATTGATTGAACAAAAGAAAGCACTGGTTAAAGTCAGATTAAAGTAATTAATGAGAAAATGTCTCTATGTTAAAACTGTTAAAGCTTGTATATGTACTTTGCACTTTTTCTATTCATGGAATGGAAATATGAAATGAAATATTAAATAGTTTTGTTTGAAAAAACATAAAGTAAGACTCCCTTGCTGTGTTACAATGCCACTGAATATTTCACTTCAGTAAAAAATGTAAGCACTAATCCAAGCAATTAATTGCACAAACCCACCTTTATGTTAATTAAATCAGTGGACATATTTCAGTATGTGAGGACTGGGACAGTAGAGAGTTAAAATTCATACCCATACAAGGATCTACAAGCCTACAACCAATTCCCGATCTAATAAGAATCAATAGTTAAAGAAAGGCTTTTACATTAAGTACTTTAATTTTTGTGTAATAAATGGGATATAAGGGGTGATTAATGTAGTTATGTTCACAAGCTGATTTAGAGAATCTTGTTCTTACAGGGTAATTCTACACTGCTCTCATGTGGTACATAATCTTGATATAAATGAGAGAGAAAACACATTTGTGCAGCATTACAGAGAAATGTAGCTCCAGTACTCTCTGCTTACTTGAGTTTTCTGCAGACATGTCCTAAGTTGTTCAATAAAGGCTCCCACTTATCAACTGTTACCTGCAAAATAATGCAACAATTCAAATATGGAGCTTCTTAGACTGTAACTATATTTTGTCTACTTTAAAAAAAAAAAAAACAACATACAAATGAATAGGGAATTTTGTTTATGAACAAGAAATATATAATGAGCATTTTAAATTCTTAACAAAACACACAAGCTCAAAACATTTATTCAGTAACTAATTTTTCTATTTTTTACATTCCCCAAAGCCAGTTAAATTTCTTCAAAAGGTCAGTGATATTAAAACTTGATGCAAACCAAACAAAACTTGTTTTCTACTTAAGGAGAAAAAGTCATGTCAAGTCTCAGCCTAGGAGCACTGAAGACACAATTTAAAAATCAAATTTGTACAGTATTGCTTTTATTTTAAAATAAACACAACATGCTTTGTTGCAACCTATTACAGAATTTGCTGGAGTTTTACAAATTTATGACCTTGCATGTTATTAGAAAAAATACCTCATTTCCAATAGCTTTGATTTTTTCCAGTGCATCAAGGAACCACTTTTCTGCAGTTTTCCAGCTAAGGATTGAAGGGGTGGGGGGGAAAGAAAAGTGAATTAGTGAAGAGTTTTTATTAGCAGTATGAGAAAACTGTATTCAAGGATTTCTACGACATCATTTCATCTTATGAGTGAAATGAGATATAAAACCCAGTAATTTACATTTGGCTATATTTTGCATTGTGGTCCTAAGAGCTAACAAGACAAAACTAAAAAAACACCAGAATCAAACTAAAAATATTGACTAAGCACTTCTTATATAGATTAGATTTTTTTCCCAGAATATATTTGGAGCTTCCTGAGCTGACAAAATGTTTTGCTGTACAAAATTCTATAGTATGTGTGCACATAGACGCCTTCTCAGGCATTCACCTACACAATGACAGGTGCATGGAAGACAGTATCAATCTCTGGATGTTCCTCAAGCATTAAATTCTGTCCTTGTTCAATCTTAAACAAGGAAGAACAATGCAAAAAGCAAGGGTTTGAGGTGAACACCATCTAAACTATAACCAAAAGACACTACAGTTCAACCTAAGTACTTCAGTAGATATACGGGCACATTACAATTCAGAATAATCCACATTTAAGATAGTATTTGATTATATTCTGCAAGCTTACTCTCCATTTTGAAATGCTACCACTCCAACTTCGTGCATAACAAAAGGATCTTCGGGTGCAATGCTTAAAGCTTGGCTGAAAAACCGTTCAGCCAACTTGGAGTTGTTGGTCAAACCATATTCCAGTCCAATATAGAGCATTGGCAAATGACACCTAAAAACCATAAAGGTGAGATAATGCTTGTTTCTGTGTGGTTACCAAGAATGGAGTCACAACAGACATGCCAACTGTACATCCAAGTAAAAGCTGATTTGAATGGACTACTACCCTAAGGGAAAGTTTAAAAGACTTTATAGCTCTGTTCAACAAGAGACTGAACTCCAAAACGTAATTGTCACCTGCTCTGGATTCACATGTATTTTCTCAGCGCTTAAGTTTAGTTCCGATGTTTTTTTCCCTAATGTCATTCATACGTTTAATTTACAAATAGGATATGGAAGAAGTAATCATTAAAAGAATTACATTTACCAGTAACTTCATTCAAATACAGTAGTTTTATATGCAAATGACATGATTAGTTCACGACTCATTTTACAACCCCCTCCCACAGCATGAAAGAGATGTTCAAGCTATTACCATACAGCAGTTGATGACCTGGCATGACAACCATGATTCACAAATTTCAGAAGATGTTCAGCTAGAACTTAAATTACCTACATATAAAACTTGACTTTAGAACTTATAAAATCTGAACGGTAATCGCAAATAACACAGTTAAATGCAGATGGTTAAATTACTGGGGTTTTTTTCTCCCTGGTTCTCTACCAGGTAATTGTTGCAAATGCATTGCTACTGTTTAAAGGGATGTATATTCTACACTACTTATGGATTAATTTTAATGTTCCCAAATACGACATTTTGTACATACCCTTTCATGAGCTGTGCAGCTGTGAAGTATGCAGCCATTGCTTGGTCATGCTCACTCTCCACTGCAAATGAATGTCCGTATGCTATCCATGCAGGTCCATAGGTTCGCTCCAGTGTAGTAGCTTTGCTAAAAGCAAGAGCAAGTCACAAGCAAACACATCTGAAATTAAATTTCATCTGCTTCAGACGACTACTTAGATAGCAATGCCATGCCACACGCTCTATTAAGATAATTGTCTGTAATGACCAGTGGTAAACAAAGTTCATTTTAGAAGTTCACACTATTAAGCACTTAGATGACACATTCTTGTGAACGGATTTTATTATTTCTGCTACTGTTCACAGACAGGGGGAATTATTTGATATTACTGAACATAAACAATTATATAGTAGGTGAACTGAGTAAAAGACAGAAAACATTAGTACTGACTCAAAACGTATTGCAAAATCCTAGCTATACATTTTGAAATAAATACATTCTATCAAATCCAAGTTTAAGAAGCAGGATATGGAAATAGCAAATGAACACTTAGGTTGAAATTTCGCCATCTAATTGTGCTAGCCTTGAGGAAGATGAGTATTTTTCACATCACAGGCCGTGCATCAGAGAAATATACAAAATATCACCCAAGTCTTGAGTTGAAAACTGCAACCTGAGCATCAAGACTGCAACCTGGAGTCTTTACAGAAAGGTGGACTTGACAGGAACATTAGAAAGCTGTGTAGATTATTTTCTGAATCTGAAGGCAAGCGCATTCATAACTAAACAGCTCATAACAACTCTGCCCAGTCTTTTCTTAAAAGCTTCTGACATGGAAGTAATACACATTCCATAAGTATTCTATCCTATCATTTTTTTCCTTACATATAATCTAAAATTTGTTTGCCACAGTTAAACTCATTATTTCCCATCACAGATCCTAGAGAATGGTTTGTTCTCTGCCTTCTGGGACAAAACTTTACATATTCAAACATTTGTATCTTGCCACCCATGACAGCAATGAAAAGATATGTGAGTATTTGACTGTCTTCAAGTTTCTTTACTGAAAACCACCGTGTAACCCATAGTTGACCCTAGCCTTGTTAGCTTTACACTATCATTCTTCAAGAAATTTAAGCATCTTGTTACTATTTCACATCTAGCAGACCTCTTTTCCCTTTTGCCAGAACTACTCTGAATTTTGATGTTTGTTTGATTTGTGGCTTTTTGTTTTGTTTTTCTCTTCAACACATCTATAGATCCTTTCTTGCTGGCTAGGGATGCTTGTACATTTACAGATGTTTTTTATTTCAGCACCTAAACCAAATATATCACTCAGGACAGCTTCTTGAAGAATTTCCAGTGCTACTTTTAAGGAATTTAAACATTTTACTCATAATAACCAAGCATTTTAAAAATCTAACTCACTAACCCATCTTTACTATAAAGGTCTCAGGAAAAATAAGTCTTACAGGTTGATTTATGCCTTCTCAGTTTAAGCTTACAGCACCAGAACAAATGCCCTACCTCACTGCAAGGTCCTGCTCCCCAGTGCTGATATTCACTACACATACAGAAGACCTACAGGAAACAGCATTGACCAAACCTAAAAAGCCCACAGTTGCTTGTGCACAGAAAGAACTGGACAGCCAAATGACAGAATTCTCTATATAATTCTTCCCTTTCAGATATGAAACCTGAGCCTGGGAGAATGCCTGAGTGTCCCTCAACTAAGAACTGAGGACTGATCACCTACAGCTGTAGTTAGCTCGGCAGCGTGAGCGACTGCAGGGACTACACCTGCCCAGAACAGGAAGGTGACTGCCTAGAGAGATACCATGTAAGTCTTCCTTATTTTTAAAGTATCTCTATGAATGAGGTCTAAATTGCTATCCCAAAAAAAGGGTGGCAACAAAAGGAGTATTTAAGTAGCAAGCAGTTTATTGAGGCTTCTGTTTATGAGCTTACACACAATCATGAACATTAAATGTTTACTTAGCAAGTGAGCAACAGATTCACCAAGGAAAACAGAAAAAGAAATTACCTGAGATATCTTCTAGCATGTTCATTTTTGTGGCCAACCATGAGATAATAGCATCCTACTGCAAACCATGACACCTACACATTAAAATCAAAATAGAGTATTATTAGATATATCACACTCATTTTAGTGAAGCATCAAACGAGAGGAAGACATAATAATTAGAGAAGTTAGAGAACCTTTTCACTGAAATCACAGTCAGCTCTTTAAATTATTTGGTATTACAGACAAGCTAGAACTGCTGGCATGTACCTTTCTAACTGGGGCTTATTTGGCCTCAAGAAGAAAGAGCTAAGTGGAAGGCTTTTTGCTGTCCTCAGTTATTTAATGGTAGGGAATACATGACAGAGCCAGACTCTTTTCAGGGGTACAGTGATAGGATGGGAAGCAATGGGTACAAGATGCAACACAGAAAATTAAGATCAAGTCAAATAAAAAGAATTTTCACTGTGAAGGTGATCAAACACTGGAAAAGATTGCTCAGAGACATGTAGACATTTATTACTGTAGCATTTGTTTTAAATTATTAATCAAAGTAAATAACTTGCACTGAATACCTTTTACAGGTACTTAATTTTATAAAAAGAACCTTGGTTTAAGGAAATTACAATGCAGAAAAAATAAAACAAGTGAACCATTTTTACAAGCTTCATCCAGAAACAAATTTTGAATTCTGTACCTCAAACTAATACATTACAACTTTTATGAGCTTTCATAGAAAAAGAAACTACCTGGCAACGAAAGCTTAGAACAACTTACAGGATTATTTGGGTACAAGTCCACCAGTTTGTGAGAAAGATAGAAAAGCTCTACAAAGTGGGAAGAAAGAAGAAAAGAAAATTAAAACATGCTAAAACATTTAGATGTTTTAAGTATTTTAGCTTTCCATACAAAATATACAGAACATCTAACATTATTAATCCACAAGTGAACAAAATGTTTTCTTTTAGTGGTAATGCTTCAAACTGCCTCAAAATAGATTCAGTTTTGAAATTAGCTACAGAAAACCCAACCAAAACAACCCATAAGTCTTCACAGCACACAAATAAGCAGCTATACTTCCCACCCTTTAAGAATTCTGCAACAACTTAGGTCATTAACATATATTAAAATACATGCCAGTAGTATTACACTTGAATGTACCTTGTTAAGGTAAAACACTATTCAACTTCCTACATCTAAAAGGTATAACATACTGGCTAGATCCATTTCAAAGTAGAGTCCTGTGCATTAATATGCTGAAAATAGGACAAAAGCAAATAAATTATTATAATATTTGGAATAACTCCAAGTGATTAATTATTTAGTAAAAATAGTTCTAATTACTGGAATAACTTACTACAGGTTTTCTAATAATAGTAGCAGTAATCAGCTACAGGATAACAATTCTATTGCCTCGGCAATTTCAAATGCAAAGTTTCTATTTCTTCAGAGAACAGTGCTCTTAAACCAATGAGATTGTTCTGGGGCACTTTGCATCAACTCTCAGCTCCAGAAAAAAACAAATATTAAAACTGGCTTATAAAATACTAACTTAGGTACGTAATGCTTCACATGGCAGATTAGAAGAAAAACCAGAATATTGGCCCCATTTTCAGATGTACTTAACTGTAAAATAACTGGGAAGTATATTCACTACTTACCAAGAAGCACCAGTACACCAAATGACCTATTTGTGTACATATAATGCACCATCCCCAGAGACTGCAGAGCATATGAGCTCCTTAATCTATTTCCCAATTGATTTTAAAGACATTCAAGCTGTTCACTTGATTTATAAGCAATCTGGAATGAGAAAAAGCCACCCTGGCTGCAAGCAAGCTATTACTGTAATTCCAATGAAGGTGTTGTGTGGTTATTAATTTGTCTGAACTAAAGTGAGGCCTTCACAACAGCAAAGGCAAGGAGAGTCTAGAACTTTTTCTATCATAGAATAAGCATGTCCACCTAAGCATACACAACTGCTGAAGACTTCTTTGTCGTTTAATTTATTATATTTTATTGTTGAGCAGAAAAAGTACAGCCAGATACTGTACAAAGATCACCTGGAAACAGAAATCACAATGACAGGGATGAGGCAGTGTAGCTCCCTGGCCTCCTGGATACACAGTCCAGTGGTTAAAAGACAGCGACACTCATGACCATGAACTCTTGGCACAACTACTTCCCCCTAAACCTCAATCCTGCTGTCAGCTCTGCAATTCCCTTCTTTAACAGTTACCACTGTTTTCATGAAACTGCAGGTAGGAGGAAAAATATATGTAATTTTTCAAATGGTATATAAGGGGGTTTCTTGCCATCTTTAATTCTTTATTAAAATTGGGGCTTTACAGCCTTCTGTTGACTCGTATTAAATGCCGTGTTCCTTACCATTTGCTTTGTTAAGCTCCACAAGTGTCCCTATATGTACAGGTAAACAATTTGCATGGAAAGGATCTTTTTCCATCACTCTAAAAAAAAAAAAATTAAAAAAAATCTGTAATGCACATTTCAAAAACTTTAATGTGTTAAAAGCAAACTGTTTTTATAGCATGTAATGTTCCAGTTAATTACCACTTTAGGCACTAGAAAACTATTTGTGACTAAAAGACAACTATTAACAGCATATTAAAGGCTTTCTTCAGACCAGAGGTGAAACAGTTGATTTAGCTTTACAAAAGAGGGTAACGGAAAATTCTGTCAAGCTGACAATTAAAAAATCAGAATAAAATATGTTTATTTTGCAGGTCACTTCAAATTTAACCAGCAGACAGCAAACAACATTTCTGTTCATCTTTTCCATACATTTGACAACAACTTTCAAGCAACAGTCCTCAACTTCCTGAGGTTAACACCAGGCAGTATGCCTTAGGAGTCACATTTAGCTCAGCTTTAAAATTCTGTTTCCTGTGGCATTCAAAAACACATCCACGAGTCCAGATCTACAGCAGCTGAGAAGCAAACCATGGTAATGCTCTGACCGCTCTGACAACCGAGCAGCAGCGCATGCCTGGGCTACGTAACAACCGATACACGATACTCAGCCATCAAAATCAGAAATAACGTGCTAATCTTTTAAATTAATACTATCTTTTGATCATTATCAATAACATTGTAACTGATAATTGGCCAGAGAAATCAAACTTGTTAACTAAGCAACTGATTCAAACCAGTTCATTCTGAAGGCCAAACAAGAAGTAGGTAGAGAGCACACAAAATTGAAGGCACCAGGATAAGGAAGAGAATGGATGAAGGGAAGTGCAGCACAGGGCTGATTAAGCGGAGTTTTACCTTGGATACTTCTGCTACGTATTATAAAAATACCACATCTTGCCAGACACAAACGACACATTTTAAATACCTGAGACATATATAACATATAACATATGCATTGCAATACATATCAAATTGTTACGTATGTTTACCCATTGAACAACGATGTTTGCTGCAAGTCCAGGCATAATTATTACACTCCACCATATGAGAAAAAAACCTGAAAGTTGCTTTGTGCACTTACACTGAAGTAAGCTTGTAACACATTTTGAAGTCACAGTTGTAATAATGTCTTTCTGCTAAGGATACAACCACATCCAGGTTTTCCTGAAGACCATCTACTGATTCAGGAATCAGTGTTTCACTGGGTTTATTATACTGAAAGGCAAAAGAAACAACATCTGAAACAAAAACTAAGCTAAAATCAGATGGTAAAAGTACTAAAATTTTTTGTCCTAAAAAAATATTTAAGAAGAATTAAAGTTCTTAAAAGTTTTATTTTTAAACTGAAAGTCCATAAAACCTGTATTTGGTAAAACACTTCTTTAAAATGTACTTAAAAGCTCATTTAGAACAAACAAGATGCTTGCCATAGTCAATATCTTTCATGTAGGCTGTAGAAATTAAAACTGAGCAATATATATATTTTAGTGGTCTCACTTTATCTTTGGATAAAAATAGTCTGGAATGATGTTGTTATAGCCTAAGATTTTCAGGAACCTGATGTTTTGTCTACATTATTAGCATTCTTTTTCCTCACCTAGAAGTTGCTCAGTAAACAAATTTTCAAAAATGTAGATCAGAATTTCAAGTTGTCACCACACCAGAAAACAATTAACAGAAAACTGTTACACTACTGCATAAAGTGAGATGTACCACATCAAAAATTTAAAAAATTACCAAGTGCATATTTCTTTCAATGTTCAGAATAAATAGGATCTAAGAAAATTTACACCCAAAGTCAATACTTTCAATTCTCCAGCTTTTTAGTCAATTTTTGGACTTACCTTTTTCAATTTATTCTCAAATAAAAAGTGAAGCAATTCCTGTTCTTCTTCTGTACATTGTCTATTAAGAGGTAGAGATTCAAGAAGTTCTTTTTCTATATGAATTAAAAAACATTGAAGTGGTCATATTACAGAAGAAACAGCAAGATCCAACATTTCAGAACTTAGGGATGCAAAGGATTTTATGACGGTGATCCCAACCACAAGGACTATAACAGCACAGATACACTGAAACAGATAACACTACTAATTTTGGAAATCAAGGATCGATTAGTTATTCCTTCTACACTTCAAAATAAAATTTAATAAAGATGAAGTAACACATCATTATTTTTATTTACTCCACATGTCAAATGTTATCACTTAGAATGCTCTATTAACCAATGCCTAATGTAACTAAGCAAACCCCAGGAGGGTTTCATTGGTTCAAAGCCTGTGAAATCGAGAACACACGCAAAAACTTTGTTAGCTTCTGAAGCTCCTCTGCTCTGCCCAGCCCAAACAAGCAGGACAGTTGGGTTACTTTGTTTCTTTCAACTCTTAGCACCGAAAAATTGAAAAATTAGCGTTCAAATGCACATTTGCGCAAATTGTAATTTTCAGTCATTTTATACATTTTCTATTCTTAACATTTTGAAGTCTGTTACTTGTTGTATTGTCTTAATTTTTATCTAGGAAAACACATATTGAGAAAGCAGGTAAATTTTACTTGGATTTGAGAAATACTTCTCTCCAGACCTTCTTGTGCTGTCAGCATATGGTGTGATGTTAAAAGATCAAATGCTTCAAAGCAGTAAACATCAAGCTTCAAGGCCTCTTTGTAGCTGTACGTTGCCAGGGTTCTATTATCCAAAGCATCATAGATCTTCCCTCGCAAAAGGCATATAGAGCTCTTGATCTGGGGGAAAAGCAGGACTGGAGGTCAAAGACTGAAGCAGTGTTTGCAATTTAGCTTGGAGCACAAATCAAATGTGCTTCCTGGAAAGTAAAAAGTATTTCATGCATGACAGAACCTGGTTTTCTAGTGCTGCCTTTAAATAAAAAGTTGCCTCTACTATCTCAAAAAAAATCCAAAGAATGCTCAGCCAGGTTACCTACTGCCAAACAAACACATGCTTGAAATAAACAAGTAATATCATAATAAACAAGCCGAGTTGTAACTAATTATACTAAATTCCCTTTATATTCAACACAGAAACTGTCACCTCCCAAGGCAATACACTTCTTTGCTGACCATTAAACCACGTATTTCATGCAAGACAAGAACGACCACAGTAGAGATGAAAAAGACCAAGTCAATGGACTCAACTGCTTTGAACAGAAAAATATATCGTTATTTTCAATCCAAAACATGGATATTCCAGAAAAGAAAACGGTGAAAGACCATAATTACCAGCTGTGCTACAATTTCCATTAACTAACATGTTCTTTCAAAATTCCCTAGATGGGTATTCAGTTCAGTCAGAAGGCCACAAAAGTGCCACCAAAAGAGAAAGTTAACACAGTACTCAGCTCTATCATCAGACTAAACAGTCCTTTAAACCCATTATACCAGCATTCAAAAATCAGTCCACATCAACAATGTAACCCACTTTGCTACTTCAGTCTTACAGGGAAAATGCCGTCTGTCAATCACCTACACTGTAATATCAGCTAATACATTTTAATTTGTACCTCTGAAACTAAAGACTCCTCACAGACCCTTCAGCCTACATGTGGTACCAATCTCTTTAAACTGTGTGTCTGCACAGAATTTTTTCACTGAGCTTCAAAAACTTCATCTCACATAATTTTCACAAATGTGATCAAAGAATATCCCACAGAGAACAACACTTGAGTGATTATGAAGTATTTCATTAAAAATAACTCGAGGAGAAAAAAATCTTGCTTTGGTATCTCAGAACTTCCAGCCCAATTGAAAGAAATGTTAGCATCCATTATCAAAACAGAGCTAAAAGACTGTAAAAACCAATGCTAGATCATGAAGTTCCTGCCAAGTGTCTGCAAATGATTTATAAGAAAATGTTGAAAAGCATTGTTTATTTTTGCACACTGAATTATTTTCATGCAGGTGAGCTAACACACAACTTGTGACTGAAAGAACAGCATTTCAGCATTTCTGAAAATCATGTTATCTGAGAAATAAAGCTTTAATGCAGTTTCAGATTATAGAGCTGTGAAATCACTCTCTGACTTCACACTTTTTTTTTTCTACAAAAAATATTTTTTAAATAATGTCACTTACAGAGGACTGTGACATCTCCCAGTCTGTGGTAGAATCTTTCAACCCGCTTTCATCCTTCAAGTACTTTTCAAAAAGTCGTTTGTTGATTGGCTCCTCCATATCAAGAATATCCAAGGCCTGTTGATGCTCTTTTGCAGCATACTAACCAAACATGTGCATGTAAAAAACAAGGTTTTGAAAAATCCATACATAAAAGCACCAATAAACAAAGCATCATGTTTCAAAGGCATAGGTTATAACAACCAGTGTTTATCAGCAGGTTTTTCATGCATGCATTTTCTTATTTGGCCATATGTCATTTTATAATTGCAGTTAGCTCTTTTACTGGTCATCTATAATATGCAAAAATTATAAAATTACAAAAGAATGCAAAAATTATAAAATAAGCATGTACAGAAAAATCTATTATTCAGCATGATGCAGTCAGAGAAACAGGTATGGTTCTAAAAGTAGTTAACACAGGTTTTAATAAAATACAATCATCTTATTTTATAAGCAGCCCATTATTCTATTTCAAATTTCTGTGTTTAATCTACCAATTGATTCAGCTGTGTCTCTGAAAGCACTGCATTTTACTTTTTATGTATGACATCTTATACACAAGTATAAAGCTGCTAACTGTAGTTATACAACCATAAATCACATCTCCTTTGATCGGATTACAACCAACCAAATAAAAGTGTAAACATGAAGACGTGACAAAAACGGTTCATATTCTTTCTCCACAAAATATTAGAGGAGTATTTCCTGGGAAAAAAGGTCAATTGTATTTCTTCAGAGTCGTGCCACAATAGATACTCCAGTGACCCAACTGAAAGTTAAAGAATGAAATCAACTGTCAGAAAATTTAAACCTGTTGTTCCAATGAACATAAACATCTACAGTGCCTATCAGGTACCTAATCCGCCCAAGATGTGTCTTTTATTTAGTTTAGTTTGTTTCCAGTAGGGGTTAGAATATGTACTCACATGACATCTAGCTGCAAGGTAGCGACATGCCTCATACAACTGAAAGAGAAGTTTCATACATATTAGTTATAAAGAGAGAATATTTGCTTACACTGTCAGACCCCCCCATTTTGCTCTCTCCTTTTTCAGTTCTATGGCTTCTTCACCCCTTCCACCACCAAAAGTCCTTCCTGACCAAGCCTGTAACACTTTCTCTACTACTAAACTCTCAAAGGACACTTACTTTGCTCTTGCCTTTACCACTCATTATCAGAGTGGAAGGAAAATTGAAACAACTACATCTGAAGCGACAATCCACCTTCCCACACCTGCTGCAGTTACATCCTAGGACCCCTGCGCTCTTCTGTGACCCCATCTGGGGACAACACTTTGAACTTGACCGACTGAACATAAGGCCTTATAAACTACATCATGCAGCTTTCTTATTTACTTTTCTTATAAATTTAATCCTGTGATGGTGAAGAAGTCAGTGTGGTTAGCAGCAGAGCCTTAAAAGAGAAATAACAGTAGCGTGTCTTTGACTAAAATGACTTACCTTATCCAACTTCCGCGATCGAAGGGCGTGTGCTGCCCTATGATACTGAGCTGTCAGGTAAAGACATTGGGCCAACCAGTAGATATCTTGTGGCTCCTCTAAAAAGAACAAATTATAAACCATTGCTTTACAATTTATATCTTCAAACACTTTAATCCAAAATGTTCACTTTTGCTTCACTAGAGAAGTATCTTCCCCCTACTCTAGCATTCTACTGAGTTACAAAATTTAATTTATAAATATGTATAAAGAACTTACAGTATTTATCAGTGAGTGATTACAATGAAAAGATAATCAGATTTTAATTTTAAAGACATCAGATAGTGCACTGGACAGTGAATACAAAGACTGTCATAACAGAGGTGTGACATGAGAAGGAGACAACAATGACACAGGTTTAAAAAAGCAGCAGTTGCAGCTTACCCTGCTCTTGGATATAGGGCAGAAAAAAACAACCCATAAATGTCTCTCTCAGTAAAAAGATCAGTGGGAACCTAACTACAGTTCAAGCACTAACTTCCATAGCTTGGAGTTGCAATTTCAGAAGTACAGCTTAGTACCCTCCTACCTTACTGGCAACCAAAGCCTTTGTGGGATCAAGCCCCTGGAATCACTTTAAGAAGTGTTAAGTGCTGGTGGCAATAGGCAGACACAGGCAACCAGCACCAACTCCCTCTGTAAGCCTGCATTGTACTCGTCACCCAGGGCAACTGTGAGTCCTGTGGGAAACCACCAAGGTCTCTCCTTACTCATTCTTTTATTTTTGTTTCTTAAGGAAGGCAAACCTTAAGGTTTGGTGAAAGATGAATTTTAACAGACTTTTAAAAGGGAAGGAAGATGAGCTCTGCTCTGTCTAGGAGAACAGCATTCCAAAGATCACAAAAAAGCACTTAAACTCAAAATGTCAACATTTAGCCAAACAGCACTGAACCCCCACCAAAACAGAACACTATCAGAAAGAGGTTAATACAATACAATATAAAAAGCAACCACTTACCATGAGACAGCGAAGCTACTTTGTCAGCCCAAAACAGGGCACTTTGATACTGTTGCTGTAAAAGCATGACAGAAATAATTAGTATTCCTTTGGGGTTAGCTTTTCTGGATAATTTTGAAATACATTGTACGTCAGTCAGATTTAACATCTTGTGCACATAGTCTCTAATGAATGAATCCACATTTCAGATCTCTGTAACTTCAAAACATATTTTAAAAGGGCCAATACTGTAACCTCCAAAGGATATCCAAAAGTAATTTGGAGTTGTTCGTTTGTCTTCAATAAAATGCAGGTATCTTTAACCAAAAGTTATGTGCTCTGTAAGTACGGCAATAGGTCTTTAGGTCTTTAGTTGATTTGCCATCACTGAAAAAGTAGCAAGAATCCCCTCCTCCAGGTAAAATAAATGCTACATTTTAGAAGAAAGAGAATATGATATATAAAAGAGAGCACATAAATTACTTCAGGTAACTTCAGCAGCACCATCTCTGATCAAGAAATTTTCATTCTCCAGTCAGGATGCTTCAACCTCACATGAATCTATAGTGCCTGCATGAATTTCCTCTTATTCTTGGATACACCCTGCATGAATTTCCTCTTATTCTTGGATACACAGTTTCACTCTTGAGACTCCAGTTTGGCAGAAGTGAGTGAAACAGGAAGAGCGGTGGCAACCAGAGATCAGACAGAAGCAGAATTTGCACGTATATTCCACTAACCCAGCTAAAGCTGCCACCAGATTTGGGGTGCCAGGCAAAATCTCACAGAATTGGCTGGAATTATCCCCTGAGAAGATCACCAGGCATTACTGTTGTTCCTTTTTATCCCACTCCAGGCAATGAGGCCTAATATGATTCCCAGGATATGCTGGACATTTAACAAATACCCTGCCATTGCAAGGATTTCTAAGACTTTACAGGAGCATGTGGTAAGGGGACAAGGGGGAATGGATTCAAACTGAAAAAGAGAGAAGGTTTAGATTAGATGCTAGGAGGAAGTTCTTTGCTGAGAGGGTGGTGAGGCACTGGAACAGGTTGCCCAGAGAAGCTGTGGATGCCTCATCCCTGGAAGTGTTCAAGGCCAGATTGGATGAGGCTCTGAGCAGCCTGGTCCAGTGGAAGGTGTCCCTGCCTCTGGCAGGAAGGTTGGAGCTAGATGGTCTTTATGGTCCCTTTCAACCCAAACCATTCTGTGATTCTCTGAAGACTAAGAAAGCCTTGATGGCTTCTATCCTCTCCTGCACCATTGCAGTTGTGGAGTTTGTTCAGAACCTCAGAGAGTGGTTTATGCTTTTGGAGCAGATGTCTGGCAGCTTTTTCTGAAACGCACACACTGATGGTATCCTAGTCCTCATAAAGCACTACACTCCATGACCTAAGCAGTCTGTTTTATCATGTGTTGCCACACTTTCTACTTGATGGGGATTAAGAATGCCCAGCAAATTTGTCAGGAGAATAGTTTGGTTTCAATCTGCACTCCCAAGGGGGAAAAAAAATCCACAAAACCCCACAAACAACCCCCCGACACATTTAATAGCTGTCTACAAGAAAATAGATTTAAATAATTCTCTCAACACCACAAAAGAAAGGTATAATCCAGGCCAATAAGGCACTGCATGACTTCTGTTGAGCAGTTTTACAGTGCTGTAGGTTGGCACACTATTACACGAAAAAGCAACCTCATGTTTCTCCTGATGCCCCTTCTTCAGAAGTGCACAGGTGTCTATACAGATGTGTGGCAAAGCAGCTTGGTGAAACAGTTGAACTCAAACGAGAACAGCAAACAAACCAATCAAACCCACCAAATTAGCTTTGATCCCTAAACAGCCTTTCAGTCAGACTTGCTGGCCACACAGAGAAATGTCTTTGCTGATTTAAGGGCTGTGCTCTTCACAGCAGTGATGCCTGCACCAAGTCTGAACTGGAAGGAGAGCAGAACAGCTTGATGTTACATTTAATCTAATTTATTAATGCATTTTTCCTCTCGTGTCTTTTTGTTTCTTTTTTGCCCTACAGCAACATAATTGCTGAATCCATCAACAAATGAAAACAACCCTGCCCTTCGAAGAGCCCTCTGCAGCATTGCGGGAGTGTGATGGGCAGCTTTAATCACCAGGTAGAGAATCACAGAATGTTCTGGGTCAGAAAGATTAAAGATGTCTAGTTCCAACCTGCCATAGGCAAGGACACCTTCCACTAGACCAGGCTGCTCAAAGCTTCATCCAACCAGGCCGTGAACACTTCCAGGGATGAGGCATCCACAGCTTCTCCGGACAATCTGTTCCAAGTTCCACCCTCACAGTAAAGGATTTCTTCCTAATATCTAATCTAAACCTAATCTCTCTTAGTTTGAATCCATTCCCCCCTGTAATGACCACAGAATCATTAAGGTTGGAAAGGACACCCAAGATAATCAAGTCCGACCTTTGCCAGAACCCACCATACCCACTAAACCATATCACCAAGTGCCATGTCCACTTCCAGGAAGGGTGACTCCACTACTTCCCTGGGAAGTCGGTTCCAATGCCTAATCACCCTTTCAGCGAAGAGATTTTTTTTTTTTTTTTTTT
>VZRR01007849.1:625409-662604 GCA_013398015.1 Oreocharis arfaki | reverse complement strand
CTGCCTCTGCCCTTTTCCTTCCCCACCCTTTTTCTTCCATGCATGAATTAATAAGGTGAGCCTTGCCATCAAACTTACTGAACCTTGTTAAGCAACTGTTAAATTCCATGGAATCTACTGAACTCTGTCACTTTATTACCTTACCTCAATAAAACCTATTGCCTCTGCTTTGACTGAGGTGCATTCCACTCATCCACAACAGAGGCTGAGCATTGATACGGCCCTATAGTATAAAGGCAGGTTCGTTTTATTACGGTTTATTTGACCTTTTTTGCCCAACACCCAGGAAAAAGCAAAGATGCTGCCGAACAACAGTAGGGGTCACTGTTAGACGGGATTACAATGAGTCTTAGGGCAGTCAGTTTATTTGCAAGCAGCCTGTGTTCCTCAAGCCGGTATGTTGACCATGCCAGGATTTGGCCATGTTCAATGTGTCTGGCTATTTTATCTCACCCAGAAAGAAGATAAACAAATGGATACCAAGATTCAGCTGGGGGGGAGAATATCTTCTGATTTGTCATCAGCAGTCTTTATAAAGGTGGAACTTGTGTTTTGCACTCTTCAGTGCTCGTTTCTCTCAGTGTGTAATGATCTTACAAGTAGTTTTAGGGCTTTTTTGTGATAAAAAAACTGAGATAAATGCCCTGTCAGTCTAGATTCGTGGAACCAAACACCAACCACTCCGCAGTACCTGAGGTGACACTGAGCCTCACAGAGGCTGAGGATGCCTCTTGCAGAACCAATGCCCTTAGCTCCTGTTCAGCATGGCTAAGCAGACAGAGCTCAATTCCTTGGAATTTTAATTTTTATCAGCAGTTAATGAATTCTTCACACATACTGTAAGTTTAAAAATTGTTTGAAAATAATTTTGAAAATCCTATTGGTTTTTAGCTTGATGAGATACAAGAGTTGCATCAGCCTCAAGTCTTTGTTCTGAGTTGTATGGGAAATTAGAAAACTCTCTGTAACCTTTATTATGTTCATCTTATTCTGTGTATGTGAAGCTGCAGGCGCGGACTTGCAATGTGGGGGCACAGCTCTTGGATTATATACCTTTCCTGATCATATTATGTGATCAAGATGTACTGCAGGGGAAGCTGCAACCCTAGAAAGCATGTCTTCCTGCATAGCTCCTTTTGGCTCATGTATTTGAGGAGTAGGGAGGAAGGAAGCAAGAACCTAATAGGAGGCACAGCCTTTGCTTCTTTACAGTGCAACCACTTCTCCTCTGTTCCAGGACCACTGGTGTGCAGTAGGTGGGCTCCTGGTGTCACAGTGATAAACTGAGGCAAAGCTGAGCGAATTTTACACACAAAACTCCATGGTCAGCTTGCAAAATGCAGAGTCTGTGTTTGCTGCATGTGTCAGCCAAGTGGCTCCTAAGCAATGTTTTCCTCCTGTCTGTTCTGTTCCTGTTCAGCACGGGGGAGGATGAAGGAATGGCACCTTGTGGAAATGCCAATATGGGAAACTTCAAGTGGTCCTGGCATTTTGCAGCCTTGAGTGCTGAACTGCTATTTTTTTTCTGATTTAGAGATCTTCAAATTGAAAATTGAATAAAAGGGGGAAAAAGGAGTTCTGCCCCGAAGTGTGCAATCTATTGTTGTTGCTATGACGAAAGCTGAGACTGTGGCAAACTGATTATATCAAGGCTTTGCTATGATGCCTCTATTTTGTTTGCTGGTCAAGGTTGTGAGGCCACACAGTTATAATCATCTGTCTGTCAGCTTGGATACATTACTTTTTAAGAGCTATGTCTAATCAATGCAAATATTTTAGGGAATGCTTTAGGCATCAGTGGGCAGAACAGTAATGGTTCAAGCATAAGCAACTGGAAACAAAAGGCAGTCACGGCTTCAGCCACTTCCTCAAATGTCTGCAGAGCAAAAACCTGGCTCTGCTGGATGACCCATAGGACCCTTAACTCACCTGTGTTCAGAATTTTATGTGTTAACACTGTGAATTACTTATCTGCAGAAAGGAAAGACTGTTTATCACTGTTGGAAGAAACAAACACTACAAGGAAGAGGGAGAATACCTACAGAGCTCTCACTGTAGGTAGGAAGGAGATAGAAGAAGTGCCCAGGGACCTTCTGGCACTAACAAGAGATAAGTGTGATGAATTTGGTCTGGTCTTTAATCCCTTAGAAATTTAAGTTACTGGGCTCACAGAAGCTGAGGATGCTTTTTCATGGTTTTTAGCCAACAGAGAAGTAACATTGCTGTAGCTGTGGTGGCTGGCCTGTATTGTAAGAATGGTTTAGTTTGTTTTGTTAGAGTCTGACAATGGGCTGGTGAAGAAAATGTCAGCATACTTCACTAGTGATATTGATAACAAAAGAGCTTGTGCCACAGCCAAAATTTTTCCTGGGCTGAAATAAGTACCATGCTCTTCTACAAAATATTCTGTCCAAGCAGGTCTCATTATCATTGTGTTAACACCCTTTTGAAATTGCTTCATTTAATTTCTGCCTGTGGTATTCCTTAATTTATCCTAGCTTCCAATAATTTTGAGGAAATACGCACATGTGTACACATATGTTCTCATCCCTCTCTACTAAAAACCATAATACCAAAATCAAGAGAGACTCTGAGCTGCATTCTTCAGTATATTAACCAACAGCACCCCACCTGTCCTTCAAAGGCCAGAGAGATAAATCATGTCCTGATTTTCTGCGTTGCACTTTTCTACAGTTAGATACAATTCACAGGAAAGTTAACAAATGCCACAGAATAATCTGTCCTCCTAATATGCACTCCCCCCCGAAAAATATGGTAGGAACTGGAATGTTGCTTGTCAAGTTCAGGCTTAATATCTCATTTGTTCCCATTTGGTTCCTTAGTAGATTCTGCGCTTGCCTCAGGCAGTAGCAACATGTTTCTTCATGATGAAATGTGATCAGTTATTTGGATGTTAACTGTAAGAATGTAAGTGGCGTTTCTGTTGGTTTGGCAAGGGTATAAGAGGGTTTTTTTTCTCTAACTGCTGCCTTGATTGTTCCGGTCTCTAGACCAATGCACTCTTTTGGAAGCACAGCAAACTAGCCTTGGTGTGTTTTAGTGTTATGTTACAATTTTTGCTAACTGACTCACCTTCTTCATGTGTGATGCCTCCCTTTGGTTCTGGCAAAGCCAATACCTGTTGACGTCTTGATTGGACAGCATTCAGCTGACCTCTTGGCATGTACATATGTACCTGCACCTTGATCAAAACCCGCTTGGAGATCTTATAGATCCCAAGTGTTATGGCTGGAAGGAGAACGGGTGCACCTGGGAAGCGACTTTCTGAGAGGTACCAGGTTCTGTCTCTCATCATCAACTTTCTCAAGTTTATCAGATTTCATTTTCCAGTTGATGTAGGAGATTGAATTGGGCTTGAAAATGACCGGTAAGAAATTCCCCTGGAGGAGGAAATCTCCCAGCTGCCACAGAGCCAATTTCTGCATGCTGTTCTGTTTCCATTCCTCTTGCCTGGCAGCAGCTAGTAGGAAAGGAATGAGGCTTAGAAAAGATGATCTCACTGATCTTTATGTGACAGTGGGGTTATCACAATCTGGCATAAAGGTCTGTGAGGCAGGACCTGTTCAGAGATGCTGTGTTTTCTTGTGTTCATTGTTAGAAGGGAGACCCTGACCCACAGCACCTCTGGCAGCATTTTCTACAGGTGGCATAAACTGCTTGGGCACTCAGGATGCAGACCCAGCTGACATGCTTGCTTATGTTTCTGCTCAACAGTGCAGCAGAAACTTGTGAGGGTTATTGCACTTGGGATGTTGATTGTGGATGGGCATTAGGCCTCCTGCACGTTCAGGGTAGTACAGGCTTACTGCTCAAGGACATATATTTACTCTAAGCATGGGAGCTCCAAGTGTCCAAAACCCATCAGTTTTCACATGTGAGCAGAACCTGATGTACCTGTGAGAATGGTTTTGTTGTACATACAGAGCAGGATTGCTCTGCGCAAGAATCACGGTTAATGGTCACTTCATGTGTGAAGTTGTTCTAGTTTAATGCCCAAAGCAGGAGGGTGAGAGATAATGAGAAGGAGTAGAGTCGGTAGTTCCTGTCTAAACACAAAACCACAAGCATGGGGCAGCTTTCTCTATCTTCCTGTCCAGTCTCTGAAATCTAGACAGCCTTCGCTCTCTTCTGAATGAACTCAGTCCAATGTCTGGGCTTTTAGTCTTACTGGACTCAGTTAAGTTGAATTGTTTGGCCTTGTGGAAACTGAAGATTTGAAAACCGCTTTCTAGAACTTCACACATTTGCCACAGTCAGATTAACATGGTCACTCTCTGCAAGCAAGTCATGAGTATCTGGTCTTTAAAGGAGCTGGGCATTTCACTTCCGTGGGATAAAAATTCCTTATCTGGAGCTTAGAAAGCAGATATGTCTGCGATGTAAAGAGAAAACTGTCTTTCGCTCCATGTGTAAAGATCTGTTCAATATCATTATCAATGATCTGGATGAGGGGATAGAGTCCACTCTCAGCAGAAGACACCGAGATGGGTGGGAATGTTGATCTGCTGGAGGATAGGAAGTTCCTGCAGAGGGATCTGAGCAGGCTGGATTGATGGACCAAGGCTTAATATGAGGCTTAACAAGCTGGGTCCTGCACTTGAGTCCCAACAACCCCCTGCAGCACTACAGGCTGGGGGCAGAGTGGCTGGAAAACTGCCCAGTGGAAAAGGACCTGGGAGTGCTGGTCTACAGCCGCTGAACGTGAACTGGCAGTGCCCAGGTGGCCAGGAAGGCCAAGGACATCCTGGCCTGGATCAGCAATGGTGTGGCCAGCAGGACCAGGGCAGTGACTGTGCCCCTGTACTCAGCACTGGTGAGGCCACACCTCAAATCCTGTGTTTGGTTCTGGGCCCCTCACTATGAGAAAGTTTCCACTGGTGCTGGAGAGTGTCCAGAGAAGGGCAAGGGAGCTGGTGAAGGGCCAGGAGCACAAATATTATGAGCAGCAGCTGAAGGTTAGCCTGGAGACGAGGAGGACGAGGGACGACCTCACCTCTCTTTACAACTACATGAAAGGAGGTTGTAGCCGAGTGAGGGTTGGTTTCTTCTTCCAGGTAATAAGCAATGGGACAAAAAAAAATGGCCTCAAATTGTGGGGAGGTTTAGGTTGAATATTAGAAAACATTTCGTCATAGAAAGCATTGACAAGCATTGGAACAGGCTGCCCAGGAAAGTGCTGGAGTCGCTATCCCTGGAGGTATACAAAAGACGTGTAGATGAGGTGCTTGGAGACATGGTTTAGTGGTGGACTTGGCAGTGTGGCTTATGTTGTGACTTGTGATTGGACTCAATGATCTTTGAGGTCCTTTCTACCCTAAATTATTCTGTGTGTTTAGTTGAAACATTTGCTCAACACATGTTCCAAGACACACGTGGAAAGGTCTGCAAAGATCCCAGTTACTTTTGTGAACAATATGACATCACTTAGTAATTTGCCAGTGTTTCTAAAGCCGTTAAATACCTTTGTCAACTTGTGAACTGGTTATTGTTTTCTTCCATAAAAATAAGTTTATTTCTTCAGTTGCATAATTAGGCCAAATCGTATTTCAGGTTAAACAGAGTGCTTATTGGGGGCAGCTTTGAAAGTAAACTAAAACAATCCAGGCATTTTACTGAACTTACCAAAGGAACTTTTAGTTTTTAAAATATATGTGTACACGCACACACACACACGTATACATATATATATTTATATATATATAAAGCATTCATGGTTTAAGAGGAAAATTTTAATCTTAAAAGTGTAGCCCAAAATATACTTGGGAGCAGTGATTTGGATGAAGCGTTCTCCAGACCACTGAGGTTGAAGAATAAATTCTGCAGCTGAAAAGGTGGTACATGATGTACTCAGAGGTGTGAGTCACAACTCCCCACAAGCATTTGCTTAGGTAAATTAATGTTCAATACTTGACCGCTCTAATTGTTAATTATTCCTGTGCCAGTATGTTTTGCTCGAGTTTATCTTGTGCAGCTGCTGCAAGCCTATGCCAGATGGCAACCTAGCTCTGCAAGCATAAGAAACAGAACTGAAAGGATTAGGAAGGTCTCAGATCCCCATGTAAGGCTCTGATCCTATAGGCAGTCAGAGTTTTGTATATGAAGGGCTTGTAAAGTCAAGCCCTTTGCATGTTTTAGCCTAATACAATTAGCCTTCCTTTTGATTTTAGTGGCTTGAGCTGTTTGCCATTACAAGTGTGGTCAGATGAACACCACTTTTAAATTGGAGGTAAATATCTTTATTCAAATTTGATTATCTAATTAAGATATAGAGCCATACTTAGATAACAAAAGACGGCTTGGGGATTTTTGCTTGCTTTCTGTCTGAAAATGCCAAGTGCCTTTGTAAACTGGATATTTTATTTTGGCACATAATTTAAACTCCCAAGTTGGTGACATTTTTTCCCCCCACTTCCTGGTTGGTTTGGTATGTAAGCCATGTATTTTGTATTGAGAGTATTGATGGGATAAAACATGGAGACCAAGTATGTCGAACTCTAATATCTATCTTGGTATTGGAGGTAACATAGCATTCAAAATATTCTTTTTTTTTTTAATATATGAACTATGAATTACAAATGAAATTTTAAAAAACTGTGTATATTTATAAACTCAATAGCAGAAAGTATTTATCAGTCTGAGAAATCATAAAAATAAAATTGTGTTTACAGTGTAGTGATTAGTTGCATCAGGATAATATATTATATGATGGAAAAAATGTGCCAGTACATCTATGCCAACCTTGGTCTTTTTCTCAGAAAGGTCAGAGGATGAAAGCATGCCCTGTCAGGCAGCCAGAACCATTTTACAGCTGTTATTAGTTGCACTCAGCCTAGAGGAAATGGGCTCTTGCCTTCATCTCAAAGCCTGAAACTCGGTGTTCAAAACATTCAGATTGGATCTCTAACGTACTTGAAATTTATCTTGATTCGAGTCCAGACTAGCTCTATGCACTTGCACCCATTTGCTGGAATTTTGTTTCTCTGATTTTTCCAGCAAAAGTGAATATTTTTCCCCCCTATATCTGAGGATTTGCAAACTTTTGCAGGTTTTTGTGACTAGCATTATAATGTGATCTGCATTTTATACCTGTCACCAAAGGTTTGCAAATTTCGCTTTGATTTTTTGCAGTAAGACTCACTTCAGCTGATGTCCTAACACAGTCCAGCAGACAGAGAGCTGCCTCCATGTGTAACTTCATTGACAGTGAGTTTGAACCAGTCAGGTGGTCTGTATCCTCACTGTGTGTCTGCCAATTCATGTGTCTGCCAATCTGTGTGTCTTTTCGTGTTGTTTAATCTATCAGTCACGTTTTGTCTAGCCTAGGATGTAGGTGTGATACTGAAATGCTGCAGCTGGTGACTGCTAGTATGTTCTGAAAGTGTGATACAGGATGTATCAGTACTGCAAAACACAGTTATGAAGTCGGAGCAGCAGCAAAGATGAAGTAATTTGCACTTTAACTTCACAGGAGAAACTGGCTTTCAGGGCTGTGAGAACATATGTAGCAAAGGAGAGATCGAACTGATGCGAAAGACACAAAATAGAAAAGCTGCGGGGACTGTGACTAGTGGGTAACCAGTATTTTCTGAGGGTTTATACCCTCTTTGCTTGTCTTTCTTTGTGTCTTTTCACACTTATTTGTGTGAGTGTGGCCAGGCTACGACTGCGCTCCATTTGCTATGTACCAGCTGGCCCAAAACTCAAGGTGTGTTGTCCTCTGGGAGATGCAAGCTATGCCTGGTTAAGGCTGTGCTTCCTTGTGCATACATATAACTGTAACCTGTTAATATGTATTCTAATTTGTGATAAGCTTCAAGCTCAGGAGCCTAGAAGTGAAATGAAACTTGTGCCATGTAGGCTGTTAAAACAGCTTGGCCAGGTTTGCTCTGCATTCTTCTGTTGCATGGAAGCCTGGCAGAGATGGTGAGACCAAATCAAACCAATTATCAATATTATGCTGTTCAGCAAATGCTTCTGTTTCTGATGGTGTTAATGAAGTGGCAGGAGCAATTTGAAGGCCACAGTTCCCGCAATAAAGTGCTGGCAGTGCACAAATGAAGCAGCAAGCAGCCCCAGGAGGGACAGCTGGAGGATGGGGGCGAGAAGGCAGAGGCAAGAAGTGATTGTCTGTCTCCTGAGAATGGGACCAATTTTCAGTGCAGCTATGCCAGCTGAGCTCCAGGGAGGCACCAGGGAATCCAGCTCAATGGGATTTAATTTGTGTGTATGCGTATAGATTATATATGACAGGCACGATTCCACATGCCTCCCAAATCATGGCACTGTACTTAAGCCCTTATACATAGATAATGCTGGCATGGGATAATCAAAGCAACCTTTGTCATGCTGAAAGCTGAAACTCCTGAGGGCAGAGTTTAATCAGTGTGTTATTGGAACTAAAATTCCAGCCTTACTGTAGTGATTATATTACTAGATGCCATATTTAATTCATGAAGAGAACTGTGAGTTTTAAAACTGAAATGAGACTCAAAATTTGCTGGTTGATGCAGAATGTAAAATTAGTCTTCTGTTGGTCATGAGCAACAAAGAAATAGGTAAGAAAGAGCAAAAAAAATCCTTCTCATCTGTGGCTGAATTCCTTTTGTCACATTATTAACAGTCTCAAAAAATATTGAAAGAAAACACTGCAGAAAGGTAGCTGTGATTCACTTCACAAGTTGCATCTCTGTTCATACCAAAGAAGGATTTTCTCCTATTCCTTTAACAGTGCATGTAAATATCAGGCTTCTACAGGCTGAAGAAATATATCAGCATTATTTAAGTATGTAAGAAAATTATTACTTCCCTATGGTTTTTGTAGTATTAACTCCTTTTGCTCTTTTTTCAGACAAGGGAATTGCTAGGAGATGGTAGCGTGTCACTTCTACATACACATATAGACTGTAACAATTATCCTTGTGCTTGAGCTTGTGTGTTTTCCTACAGCTTCAGCAAGCTTTGCTTTAATGAAAAAAATAAAGAATCTGCTGATTCCAAAGAAAATATAAGAGTGAAACAAATCTGGGTTATATTTGGTTAACAAGGAAACAGAGGATGATGCCAGATGCGGAGGTGATCAGGATGTTCCATTTCAGCTTTCCTTCCTCATTTAACTTCTCTTTGACTGCTTCAGCTAGAAACGATGTTTGAGGGCTGGAACAACAGCAGGCATGGGTGTTTTTCATTACCTGCCCCTCTGACACAGTAGCACATCAACCATCACGTCTCCACCTTCCTTCCTGTATGCTCTTTGTTTCCCACCATGGGGATGTTCTTTTTCCTGATGTGCCATATCTTCCCCCAGGTATGGTTTAATAGTTACTGTTCCCGAAGTCTCAGTAGAAATGAGCTTGTAAATTGGAGAGCAGTAACAGAACTTCAGGATGACAAATTACACAGTGCCTTCCTGTAGCCCAACAAACTCTACTGCTTCCATACACTGTGGTTCATATGTTTGTTCAGACTCTGGCTTTTCAGCTGTAGAAGAGCAAAAGAATATCCGCACCTCTTGTTGGCAAGGAAGTGGCATCCCCACATGATATTTCGGGCACCAACCTCTCACTGACTTGTGAACCTGGACCTCTAACTCCACGGTTGTCTGTGTCCAGTCCTAAGTAAATATGCTTGAATTTGTGGTAGTGGCTGGGGACTGTGGAATGACTGTGAAGAGAAGAGTTTAAGTTTTTCTTATACCTGAGCTGATTTGCTTGGTGACCAAGCTGGCTTGTCTTGAAATGCAAATAGTGAGAATGGTGTCAGGTGCAAATATGACCCTCTGATTAATGTGACAGTAAACTTTATGCCAGAGTTCCTTGACTCTGAGGTGAAGGTATTGTTTCCATCCTTCACAGCAGGCTGTATGGTGGGATAAAACTATTTTAACACTGAAGGGTCAGATCAAACCACAGATTTAAAGGAGCCATTGTGCTGTACTCTGTCCTGGTAGTCTCTACTTGCTGCTGCATGACCCTGATGCTTTTTTGGATATTCTTTCGTGCTGTTGTAGTTTTTCAATACATGCAAGTTAAATCCTGCTTAATATTAACATTCCTTCTTAAATAAACATTACCATTTATTTTTAGAAACACATTTCAAACATAGAGAAGTTGAGGTGACTTCAGTGAAGCTAGAATGGAGTCAAATGTGAGTGTTGGAAAGGAAAAAAGACCACAGAATTAGGAACAAAGATCATAGAGTCGTAGAGTCATAGAGTCGTAGAGTCATGGAGTCATAGAGTCAGAGAGTCATAGAACGGTTTGGGTTGAGAGGGTCCTTAAAGATTATCTAGTTCTAAGACCCCTGCTGTGGGCAGGGACACCTTTCACTAGACCAGGTTGCTCTGAGCTCCATCCAACCTGGCTGTAAACACTTCCAGGGATGGGGCATCCAGAATTTCCTGAGGCAAGCTGTTTCAGTGCCTCACCATCCTCCCAGTAAAGAATTTTTTCCTGGTGGCTAATCTTAAAGATCCTCACTGTTACAATTTTATCACAACTTTCGTGATATCTCTTTTTTTTTTAATTTTATGTTCCTGCTGCCACATCAACTGAAAACTTCAAAAGAGGGTTTCTTAACTTTGCAAGAAGAAAGGAAAACTTGGAAACAAAAACTCTACATGTTCTGTAACTAGAAAGCAAGTAAAAATAATAATAATTCATATTTCATTTTCACAACTTTCAATGCAATAATACAAGTGCAACATTTTTAGAAGGCCTGACTCAATGTTTTTAAACTGCAAGCAGTATTGTTTCAACTCACTGTTCTTGCTTAAATTCAGGGCCTGGAAATCCAGGTGAATAGTTTTATCCTGAAATCATAAAAATCCTGTTTAAAAAAAAAAAAGGGAATATTTAAGTAATATTCCTTTTATTGTGGTAAATATGAAGAAGTGATAAAATAAATACGCTCGTACTTGGTGTTTGTCCAGTTTCAAGTGGTGTGTGTGTGAATACCAGATTAGTCATTTCTAACTTGGACAAACCCTTTTTGTGTCTATATTCATAACTTTTCCAGGGTAACTAACATGGATTATTGAGTTGCAACCATTTTGCTGGATTTCATGTGTTTATTTCGACCCTTAGGAGAGCTATTTTGGTGTTAATTACTGCCAGGCAGCAAGTAAATGTTTTTCTACTTTACCGAAGGAATATGTGTCTTTACTTCTTCCTTCCTTCCTTGCTTAGTCTTAAATTCATCTTCAGTGGACTGATTCAACTAATCAACCCAATGGAAAATTATTCTCCTTCCAAAAAAAAGAAAAGCTTTTTCTCTTGCAGTTGACCTTGCTCAGGATTTAAAGAGCACAAGTGTAAGAAAAACAGAATGGAAGAGAGGCACAAGGATTGGCGTTAAAGGGGAGGAGTGACCTCTTGTTTCCCATGGCAGTGAGCTGGTAGTTAATCTCAGTCCAAATGCCTTTAAAACTTCAAAATGAGTTAATGAGGGGTTTTTTGACATGGTTTCTTAATGTAAGGCTATAATATCCACAGCAATTGCAGTGAAGATAAGGCTGTTAGCCTGGATTTACAATAATGAAAATGAAAGCAGAACTTGACCCTGAGATTAACATTTCCTGTAACTCTTAACATTCTTTTTTGTAAGTGGTACTTTAGTTCTCTTTTGTTTCAAGTATTTAGTTTGTAATCATACCAGTGCTTCAGTAGCCAAGTGTTTTAACTTTGGAGCCAGGGATTTGAAGAGAGTAAGATTTCTACTTAATTATAAGGGAAGTGGCATTTGGTCAAGTGTTTTAGGTTATTATTATCCCAGTCTGAAGCTTTTAAAGAAGAAAAGGAAATAAGGAATTTTTGGGTTCAATGATGTAACTTGTTAAGGATAGCTGGCCCCTTACAGTGTGCCCTGATGATCCAACCTAGAATCATAAGAAGCAGGGAACTTCCAGGGTGTTTAAGTTCAGCCATAAGGGCATAGGACACATTCATTAAAAAAATAGAATTGCTACTAAAGCCAAGTTGTCATCTTCCTTCTGATAGTGAAGGAAGTTTTGGTTCATTAAATTACTTTCTGGCTCTTGTTTAAAGAGTTCATAATCTTTCTTTTAGAAATGAGCTACTGTTGAAGGAAACAGATGATATGTGCTTGCTGTACAATGTGATTGCTGTAACAGAGGTGCACAGCAGAAGCTGAGTTTGTCTGTCCTGGCACTCTCCCATCGTGGCTGATGGTTTGAGATGACTTCCATCCAGCTGTGGAGCTCTGTGGTTGACCACTGCACGGTGGTCACCCCCTCCACATGGGGTCTGGACACACTCAGTGCACTCTAGGATGTGTGTGGCTGCAGCACATTGGACCAGTCCCACTATTGCTGTGGGCAAACAAGAGTCCTTTTACCTTCTCGACCCAGGCACTTAGGTGTGGTGGAGCTTTTCTCTCTGGTTTGGTGGGTTTGGGGATCCTGCCCTGGGAAACTGCTGATTTTCTGAAGTCAGGACTTTGCAGTAGTGTGGCAGTCACTGAAGTCCTGTAAGGTGGTAGTGATGGTAGGTGGTACTTCTACTCTTAGTTCAGTACTAAAAAGTCATGGTCTTGTGTGTTAGAGTTACTGTCTTTCAGAAAGTAAGTTTTCATCATTAGCATTTCAAACATTATCTACTGCAAATGAGAAAGGAGAAAATACCTTAGAAAGCATATCCAAGTGCAGCCTCCAACATGACTGCAGATGAAATTCTGTGTTAAATAAAGGAAGAGCCGATACTGGTTTAAGTCTTGTTTTCAATTGATAACCCTTCTGAGAGAATTGCTGCTACCCTGCTTGGCTATGGTAAGATATATTGTGATTTTAATAGACATTTTCTTTTGAAGAAGCATAATTAAAAATAAGTAATACAGAATATGTGCTTCAGAACAGAAGTGTCTGCCCCTGAACCATAGATCAATGGTGGTGTAACAGAGTGGTAGATTATAACATGCAGAGAGTTGATCAGTCATGTGGGACTTTCTCCTTGTTTCAAGCTGCTAAATCCTATTAAACAGGAAGCTAGAAACAAATTTTAAGTATTTTCAGTATTTTCACTCTGTGTATGCAATTACTGTGACAGACACAAAAATTGCATGAAATCATGAATAAAGAAGAAAGTGTTGCTGCAGTGGGAGGGCATTGGTCTACTAAGTCTCACTCATGGCAAGTGGCTCAGGGGCTTCAGAGCCTCTGCAAATTTTCCAAAAACCTTACTCTGAAGTATTTGCTGTCAGCTGACTGGGTCCTTGCTGGAGAGTCCTTGGATACTTAGATGAAAATTGTCATGGGGAAAAAAAGTCCAAATTGTAATCAGATCACTTAGTTATGCTACAGTTGCTGGCTCACAGTCATTTTCCCAGTTAGGCTTTTTCTTTACTTAAACTGTTATAATTTCAAAGGAATTTTATTGGGAATTGTAAGGGTGGCTTTTATGTCATAATAATGGCTTTTATGTCATTTTGCTTCACTTTTTTTTCACTATACTGAAGACCTAGTGTCTTTAATATCTACACTCTTACAGAATACTTGACTCCCTAGTATCGTAAACTATATGAATCCTTCTACCTGATTGTCCAAGGCACTCCAGCTAATTCTAGAGCTCTGTTTACAAATTTTGCTAAGTTTAGCTGCATAGTTGAAAAGGTTAGTCCCCTCATAAGTCCATTATTTTGATGTGGGAAGTTATTACCTGCACAGGAACAGCAGTATTTTAACTTAAACTACAGAATTCAAAATTTGCTGATGCATAGGGTTGCAATCACAAAATGGGCTTTTGACCCCTGTTCTGCTGGTTCACTATGCCAGGAAAGGACTGACTTTCAGAATATGGGCAAAGCAGGAAGGCTTAGGAAAGTAAAATTTCCAAATGCCATCATTATCCAAGAGGGAGTAAGAATTCTTTGCTACTTCCTAAATTGCTTTCACAGGAGATGACTGGAATAATGCTATTTCTGGAACCCCGTGCTGTTCTAGTTGTTCTTTCCCTTTCCATGATGAACATGATCTCTTTCTCCTTCATCTTTTCACACATTCTTGTTTCAGCTCTTTTTCTCTTTTTTTCCGCCATCTCATTTAGAAGTGTGTTTTCTAAATTGTTCTTCCTGACAGAAAAGAGAAATCAATATAAATATATGTAAAATAAAGAACATGTCACTGCCTTGATTCACTAACCTTGTATGGCTTATTTTCAGGATTATTCTCTTAGCTCCAAAGCTTGGTTAGCAAAGAAAGCTGACAAGTGCTTGCTGGTGATACAGCTGTTGTCCTCTTCCAGAGGAAAGAAAGAGAATTCTTCTTCTCTTTTGTTCATGAGAACTGCCTGAGCCACCAGAGTCAGAGTAATTTCCATCAGTCAGGCCAGTGGAAAGGCTGGTTCAGATAAATTCTTTCTTCAGTTGGGATTGGTAAAGAATGTCCTTATGTAAAAAAGATTCTCACTTTTTCCTGCTGTTAGAGCATACACATGACTAGTAAGAAGTTTTCAATTGCAACAGATGGAGAGTAGAAAAATACTTGACAAGAAGTGGTATGACTGGTACGTTATTAAAGTTTGATGTCAGGTGAACTATAAAATCACAGAGGGATCATAGAATAGCACAAGTTATGGCAGATCTTGCCAAATACTTCCATTAATCCTATTTTCATGTGATAACTTCACTGAATTTGCCCTGGTGATAAAGAGGTTTGCAGCAGGTATCTGCATCGAGTTTGCTTATTTGTCGAAAGACAAATGTCCTCCATGATGGCTCAACCATTTCTGAGATGGTGAGTGGAAAAAGGTGTTTTCTAATGACTACTACTACAGATGTTCTAGTACCTGTTAATTACAGAGCACAGACTTAACAGCTGGTGTGGGGAAGGCTGCAGCATATATTTACTTTTCCGTATTCTGGCACTTTCTGACTATGAAGCACCTACCTGGCTTTACAACCTTACTACTTTTTACATAATTATTTGGTTTGTAATGTTGGCTCCACAGCAATTAAAGCTGCCTCATATTTTTCATCGTGGAAGCCTCTCTTTTAGTTGCAAGTTTCTTGGTCAAGTCTTAACTGTTTGGGTTGAAGCTTTCTATTCTTGCATTCTGCCTCTGATTAAGCAATTTTGGGAAGCTTTAGGAAAACCAATATAGCTGTATTCCAGAATTGTCTCCAGACAGAGGATGGGGAGGGGTTGAGGTAGATTTTGCTTTTGGCGCCATAATTTTTATTTCTTTTTCTTTTATGTGCTTTTCCTTTTCTGAACAAGCCCTCTGGAATTAGAGCTGGGACCAAAGATTTGACAAAAAGATGGTCTTGGGATAGAAGAAGTACCATTTACTGTCCTCCAAAGGCTTGGGCAGATTTTGATGAGCTACACCTTTGAAAATCCTTTCACATCTGTTCAGCAAATACTGACTTCAAAAATATTTATTTCAGTGGCCTCAGGCTAGAGGTAATGAGTAAGGAAGTGAATATAGTGAACATACAGATAGTATGAACCACACTCATATATATTGAATCAGACTCACATGACAGAGGACATACCTTGAGAATCAAGACACATGACCACAGAGGCCCAGCAGTCCAAGGCAATAGGGAGGATGGGTAAAGGCAGAGCTGAGGCCAGCTCCCTGCTTGATGGGCAGTGCTGCAGCTTCCCTCTGGTTTGTGTGGGAGGAAAACTGGGAATTTCTGACTTAGAGGGTTCAAAGCCCACTGAGACATGGAAAAGTGAAAGACAAAATTATCTTTCTCTGGAAAAGCTTGCTAAAACCTCTTCTAGCCATTTCGTTGCTGATTTTCTTTACCTCTGTTACTGATGAAAATAAGAACCTGGTTACTTTGCCAGTGTAAGTTTTGGTGCCCTCAATGCATTTGCCATTCTGGTCACCTTAAATGTTGTTGCAGTGTCTGACTGTTTCTCTCAGGGAACTGGTAAGCAATTGCTTCTGTTTTTTAAAATTATTTTTAGATTATTTCTGAGAGCGCCATCTCTCCATGGTGCACAGCCTGATTGTAGAAACTACAGCAGTTACAAATCACCTAATAAAGTCTGAAGAGCGCTCTGGGATTCATTTGATAAGAGTGGCTGCATTAAGTGAAAGGCTGTTAATTGTGTGGCTGGCTGCCACGTGCAGTTAATCCCCAGCACAAAAGTGCAGCGAAATGTGCTCTATGAGCAGTTCCGATCCAGAAATAACCGTGAAGGAAAGAACAGAAGCTCAGGGCTACCTTTCGGCTCCGTGATTTACACTGCCCACGAGGATAGCTCGCAATGTTAGCCATGTATTTTTCAGCTTGTTGCCAATCCTCATGCCATCATTGAACCTGATACTGAGGCTGGGACTTTGTAATTCTATCTGGAATGGCTCAGTTCTCCTGGTTCACTTTCCACAGCTCCTGCTTTCGTTTTTCTTCAATTAAACTAGAGGGGAAAACCATATAAGTAGAATCAAACTTCTTCTTGTTTGTGTTCCCATGCCTGGGAATCCAGAATGTGAAATATTTGACAATCTTCTGTTAGGGAGAATTTTGCCTGAAATTTTATACCTCCGCTACGGGGACTTGCTCCTTCTTGATCTGCATTAACTGGCCCTTGTAACCCAATCTTTCTGTCCTTCTTAAGAGGATAGACTTTGTTCAGTATCTTCCAAACACACCCCTGCCTATATGGAATTTTGGGACATTTTACAAGAGGAACAATTCTATAGCTTTATCTCAGATTAATGCCAACCCTCCAGTCTTGGAATTGCAGTAGTGCAGTACTGTAGGTGAGAGCACGGCTGGTGTCTGAGATGCTTAACCATCACTTTCAGTTGCTTTGGTTTATGTGTTTCTTTTTTGTACAAATCTGCTATACTGAGTTGAGCAGCATGAAGATAGTGGAGATAAGCCTACTGCCTCAAATGCCTTGGAAAATCTCTATGATTTCTTAGACTGCAATTTTTCAGGCAGCTGAGTTGATCTCACAGCAGACTCCTGCCACTGAAGAAGCAAAGGAGTTGCACTTTTCCTTCCCCTGCTCATCTCCCCACTGCTCCCACTGTGTGGTCTTCTCCATCTCTTGCAACAGTCCTGGAATTCATGACTTTGCAGAAAGTGGCAGAAAAACCATCCAGGTTTGTTTGGTTTTGTTGTGCTAATTTTCTGCTGCTGTCACAAATTTAATTAGATAATGGAGAGGTTTGGTGGAAACCAGAGTTGAACCAAGGAAGACAACAGGAGTTTGCCACTTGAAACATGAATAGAGAGAAGGAATGGAAAGGAGCAGGATGCTCTGCTCCTTCCGTGTCTTGTGGAATCACGGCTTCAGCAGTGGAATTCACTGATGCTTCTTGATGCCTGCACAGACCTGGATATTATTCATTAGTGACAAGCTGTAAGTGCTATGACATGGCCATGACCAGCTCTGCTTCAGATAAAGGAGCTATGCAAATGTCATGATATTCATGACAGTGATGTGCAGTGAGTTCTATCTGGGTCGTTTCACCTGAGCAGCATTTGCTGTCTGGAGACACTTGAGGCCTGGTGAGTAGTCAGGCTATCACGAAGTAGACTGGCTGCAAATGAATCACAGGAGATAAAAACCACCACCTGAGCTATACAAACCCTTCACTTCAAAAGCCTGTCCCTGTTGTTGACTGGTTTGCTGTGCCCTATTTGGGATGTGAATTTCTCCATGAATCAAAAATATTTAAGATGGTTGTCTCTGGTGATAAATCTTCAAGGCACATTTTGCTCGGTCTCCTTTGAGCAGTAAATTAAATTTTCACTTCTGTCTGCTTCCTGCTCCACTTTAAAAAAAAAAAATTAATTCTATTTTTGCTCTGGCTTTATTTCATCTCTCAGCTTTGGGTCTCCCTTTTTCCGGTGGTTTCTGTAGGAACAACTGGCAAAGTCAGCAGCAATGACTCACTTAGCAGGATCAACAGCTTTGCTGAGACATAACAGGTTTGCTTCAATTATTTTCTTAAAGTAGGACAATGTTTCCTCCTCTCTATTTTTTTTTTTTTCATTCCCTCAGTTATTAAACTGAAAAGCTAATTTAAAGCCATCTTCTCTTCAACAGAGTGTAGGAGGAAAATGACCTGGCATTAGATTTCATGTGACAGAACAAGCAAATGGCTTTCTGAAATGTTGATTATACCTTAGGCTGCCTTTTAAATGTGTCCTCACAAAGCAGTTTATCGTTAGCTAAGTTTGTCACCGGGAAGGAAACTTGATAACTACATGGAAATAGTGCTGCTGATGTTACCTTTTGGCCTTATAGTAATTTTTGCTGTCAATTTGTCCCTTTATTCTCATGATGCAGGACATCTTCTCAAGCAGCAAACAGTTGTCTCTTTCAGTGGCAGAAAATTGGTCTTCCTCCAACTTTGTGTAAAGAAGGGTTAAAGAAGTGATTCTGTTTTTACGAAAGCATAACAAGCAGCAGTGATGTATCATGGATACCCAACAGGGTGTTCAAAACTGCAGTCCCCTTCTCTACACAGCATGAGAAAGACATTGATCAGGTAAAGCTCTGGGCTATTATTGAGAGAACCCTTTTTTTCACCACTTTCATGGTGACACAGTGAGAGAAAGCCCTTTGCAATGCTGTGAATTTGACCCTGAAACACTCTCCTGCAAACACAGCTGCAGCCTGCACGATTAGTGAATGCATTTCATCAGTGTAAGCAGAATTTCTATAAATATTTGTCAACATATTTTCTGGAACTATCATCATAATTTTTGTCTCTAGCAGTTTTCATAGGCTCTTATCAAAAGCTAGGATTCTTATGGACAGTGTACAAGTACATGATAGGACTTATCCAGACTTCTGTGAAGTCAGTGAGATTCTCTCCATTATCTTTGGTGGGCTTTGGACCAAATAGTAAGTTTTCCACTGACTTCAGTGAGATCTGGATTAAGTCCAGTTGCAGGCCATTTTTGTCCTGGAGAGATTGCAGGCTAGTGTAAGTAGAGAAGCAACAACTGGGTGTAATGAACAAATGGAGAGAGATGTACAAGGAAGTATAAGCTAGGTCTTTTCACCATTATCGTGGTTTTAAACCTTTTAAAATTTGATTTTAAAAAGGAAGATATTAATAATCTCAATCTCTAAAGTCAACTGTGTCAACAGTGGATGAAAATTGAAATAGTCCAGTGGAAGAAAGAGAATCTCTTTTGACATCCTGAGGCATTGTCTAATTTGTAAAAAATATCACCATACAGTTTTTCAAAGGACACAGATCCATGCTAAAAGTGTGTTTGTGGGGACTGGGAAGGAATGGGGGAGAGGTGAAGAGAAAAACTTGTTTATAATATTATCTGAGGCCCAACAATGCCTTTTCTGAAGGAAGGGCTGAATTGAAGATAACCAGAGAGAGGCCAGATGGAGGAAAGCAGGGAAAGCACAATTTTCATACCTGGGCTTCGGCATATCATTCTCAAAAAGCTCTTGGAACAGAATCGCTGAAGGAATAGTCTTGGTCTGAGCATACTAATTCAGTCTTTTCCTTTCTCGTCCTTTCCTTCCCCGTATTTGATTCTAGGCACTCCAAAGATATTTTAAGTCCTATACCCAACGAACAGTAAATCCTGCTCATCTAGATCTGACTGTTTTGGGTGGCTAATGTTAGAGTAGCAGGTTTCTGGAGGGAATCTAGTGCCTCTGCCTTGTTTGCTGGGCTTTGTAACCAAAGCAGGCCAGATGCTGGTCGCACTGTAGTATAAAGGTACCTAAACCTGGTGCATTAAGTCATCCCATGGCCTAATAACCCTGAGGAGAATGATTGTAAAGAAGAACTGGATACAAGAAGATTCCAAATTTTTTTTTCTCCCCTCTTTCTATGAGTATGGAAAGGAGGAGGATGAGAAAGAACCAGTCTCACCTTGAGGTATCTGGGCCTGTACTTCTAAGGAGCATGCCTAAGAGCAGTGAGTTCATGTTGGTGTTTTTGTTGTTAACATCTGTGGGTGTGGGGTTATACAATGTTTCATTTTCAAAGGAACTTAAGCAATTATTTTTACAGTAATGGGAAAAAAATTAACAGCAGCAATTGAACCAACATCCTAATATAGCATGTGAATTTATGCATGAAGAAGAAATGAATTGTTTTGCTAGTGAAATGATTTTTTGGTGCCTGGGGATTATTATGTCACACAGTGAGATGATAAACAATTTTAAGGAAATTAATTCTGAAGCCCTTATATGGGTTATGCTCCCATTGCCTGAGGGGCTCTGTGTTGGAAATTAAGTCTTTGACGGGGTTTAGCTGCACATATTTTCTGCTTAGCTCACATTTGGTGGTGTGTTTTTTTCCTTTTTTTTTTTATTTTTTAAAATTGTTGTTGTTTCCTTTTAGTGAACAAAGATAATTAGCTAACAATTTTTTTTTCACTCTCATCCTTTAATAAAAATTTGTGTCTTGGGAGCAGTAAGATTTTGAAGGATAACTGCCAGTCAAGGCTACCCATTGTTATTTCTTATGCTTTGAATATGTTAACATCCTATTATTCAGTTCTTTGCTCTGCATCTTGGTGATTGTGCTATTCTTGTTATTTGCAATGTTATTTTCATGGCTGTGCAGAAGTACATCTTAGGAGGCTATTTGAACACTTCAGCACTTGTTAATCTGAAACACTCTGATTTCATCAATAATCATAGAGATAAAATAAGTTATTTAATGTTGCCAGGAATGTGCAATTCATGGATCCTGATAGTCCTGTTGTAACGATCACTTCACTGAGGGGGAAAAAAAGGCCCTGAAATTATGACCGTCTGGTAGGCTCTTTGTGTCCTTTGAGAGGAGATGTGAAGGCCCTGTGAAATAGCCAATGCTATACCTTCAGCTTTCCTAAATTCTGATGAAGGTGGCCATATATTAGTGTCCACTAATGGTTTTGCTGTCTGGATCTGCAACAGAAATGAAGTGTTTATCCTTTTTCATTGGAAATACCTCTGCATATCATTACAGAAGATCTTTTAATTCCCGTGTTCTGTTTTGTTAGCAGGCAGTAACACTATTAAACATATGATTCATTGTATCAGCAAAGCCAGGCTTGCACGGAAGAGTAGTGGAAAACAAAAAATGTTAAAAAAAGTTGTTCTAAAGTCTGCTGGAGATTCAATGTCTTCTTTATGTTGGAAAAACGTAGAAAATGCATACAGTCTGGTTACAGTTGTGTTGGTGTTATGGTACAGAAATGACTGTCTAAGAGAAGGCAGGCATTTTTTATTAGGTATCCAGCAGAAATAAAAAGACTAGTGTAAGAAAGCACTAGGTACTCCTAAAATAAGTCAGGTCTTCCAAAAGGATACATATTTAGGATGCTGCCAGAGAGGTAAGAATACTGGAAAAGGACTTCTTGTGTTGAAAGTATTCCCAGGTCTCTTCTTATTAGTGTTTTAGAACAATCATTAAAAGCACGTTGTGGATCTAGTAAGTCTAATGGGGTTGGCAGTTCAGTGGCATAATAATATTTATCTCCATCTGACCTAAATAGCTGTGCAACATACGAGGGAGAAGAATAACCCGTGAGATGTGTTGGACTAAGTAAACCCCGTAGAAGAAAAGCTGGTAATGGAGCAGAGTGAGACAGGATCAAGAGAGGAGATCCCTTTCTCTCAGAGTGGGGGTCTGCAGGGAGTGACACTGCATCAGTTGAAGCAATGATGATTTTTGTCATGAAATACATTCTCCCTCTCTCATAACTTACACATGAACTGTTCCAACTCAGGCAACTCAGTGATATGGAAAGAAGAGAGGAATAACTTACTATTTAAAAAATAAGAGACTGATAAGTAAGAGCAGCAAGCACATCACCAGGACAAACCCCTCAGTGTAGGACATGACCAAAGCACTGCCTGAATGCAACAGAAGTCTTCGACATCTCTTTCTGAAGCACCTTTCTGATGAGCCAGAGACCAGGCTTGAATCCCTGTTAGCAGAATTGTCATACATACTACCAGGACAAGTTCCTTGCTTTTAGAGCAGAGTGAATAATTTACAGCATTGACTGGGATAATGTTTAGCAGTTTCTAACTTTGACATTTGCTTGAGCTGCTTGGCCTCCTGTGAAAACATTCAGCTGCTTTTTTTGTGGCACTCATCTCAGAGGAGGTGGGATCCCAGAAGGAAACGGCTCTCAACTCCAACTGTTTTCAGGGGATGATGACAGGGCTCATCTGCATCCTTTCTGGATCCCATCATGTTAAGTAGGTGATTTTTGCTGGATAGCAAAACTAAACTTGGCAAATCTGTGGGAGTTTTGGCTTCTGCTACCTCCTCTGATTCTTCAGGTGCCTTTAATTAGCATACTATTAAGTTATTTAAAAAATAACTTTAAGAAGACATGTAATTTGTGAAAGAGGGTTGTTACTGTACCAGTCAGTACATCACCAGTGTGAAGAACAAAATGTGATATTTATGCAAACTCTGATGTTAATTTGTAGATATGCAAATGGTTTCAAACTTGAAACAACAAAAGGTGGTTTTAGAAACCAGATTGATTCTGTAGAATTCATATAAATATAATTTCATTTTCTGGAAAATGTTGTGAACAATTTCTGTCTCATTCTTATATGCATGAGTGTAAAAGGTAAACCCTGGCATTTATAAGCCCATCCTTACCTCTGTTGCAGCACTTTACAGATGGTTTTGGAACCATTTTATATTTAATTATATGCAGAATGTTGCAGAGAGGAGTTGTAACTTTCGATATTTTTTCCTGTTCCTTTCTTCTGTTAAGAAAATAACAAAATTATTCAGACTGGATACATCTGCTCTTGTGTTCATCAAAACATGCTGACATTTTTTGTACCTTTGCAACATGGAGAAAATGATAACTTACCCCTAAACATTGCCATCTTTTTAGTGGTCTTCCCCAAGAAGTGTACCTTGTTTTCTTCCTTGCTTCCTATTTTCCCCCTTTCTTTCTTTCTCTGGTTCATTTTTTTTGTGAGCTCCTTCAATGCAAAGCTTTCACATCACCAAGCAGAGACCCTTATGTTTTCTCAGAGCAATTTCTGTCTCTCTTGGTCGATCAAAAGCCCGAGCACCTGGGGGCTGTGCCATTCAGGACAACCTGCCAAATTGTCCTGCTGCCCCCAGGTACCACAGCTGCAGATACCTCTGCTCTGGTAGCTGGTGTTCACTGCACCAAGCCTGTGTTTCAGCCAGGAGAAGGCATGGTGAATTTTTTGGGAAACCAGCATGAGAATTTAGAAGCATCAGCATGGCAACACAGGGGCACTTGAAAAGGCCACTCTGGTCACTGGAGACCTTGTTAATCTCTGCTTGGTGTGAACCCCTTAATAAGAAACAAAATTCTGTACTTTCTAAGCCATCCTTTGCTCAACACGATAGTTATTCTTTCTCTTTGCTTTCGCTCAGAAATTAATACTTGTGTTTAATCCAAGAGCAATTGAGTCATGGGAAATATTTTGTTCTCTATAAATACATTTCTTCACTATATATATCATGGTGACCTCTAACCTCTATTCTTGGCCCTTCCTACATATATGAAGTACACTGCTCTGTGCACTGAACAAAGGAGAGTTCTGTATGGACAGTGGATGCCGAGAGTATTCAGCTACACTGATATCAGTTCCCTGCTTTAAAAGAGCCACTGCTTAAATAGCCATGCTTATAAACAGTAGTGAGCCTCTTGAGGTTAATTCATACAGAAAGAAATTTATTTATTTCAATATTGTGAATTTAGTTAGAAAAATACGTCCAATTCAATTCTCTGCCTCATCTTTTTCCACCTGCAAGTCAAATTAGAGGAACAATGGAAGGAAGGAAGGAAGGAAGGAAGACATTTTTACACAGTTAATGAAGCAGATCCAGTCTGGAAATAATGAAGAACTATGTCTTTGTATTAAAGCTAATTGTATGGTGATACAATCTTCCTAAGGTCCAATACAGTTGAATCATCACTGATGGTATTCACTGCTTACAGATTTTGAAGAGGGTACAGTCCTGCATTATTACTGATTTGGAGCAAATGACTAACCTAATTCCTTTCACTTCTAAATTTGGTGAAAATCATTATGATGCCCCAAACGGACACAAAAGCTATGCATATATTTTCTGGATATTCTCAAAACATGTCTCTTGTACCTTATTGCTCATCAGTAGCTTTCACAACACGTTAAGAATGAAGAGAGAGATGCTGTAGTCTTTTTGAGTAAGCATATTTTTTAATGAAGAATTAAAGAACATGCTCTTTATCGAACAGTTGTACCCACCCTTTTCTTGTGTTCTTCATGCTTTGCTTTGTCCCATTTCAGCTGAAATAGTTGTTGCCACACGGTAGAATTGACAGGTAGGCTTGATGAATCTTCCACAAAATAAAGCATCTCTGAAACTGGGCTCATTTTTTTTTCCAAAAAAAAAAGTGTGAGTAACACCAGTCTGAGTCTTTTCTAAAGCAAAGCCCTGGAGACTTGTGGTATGCTTGTAGCCAGTCACGTGGGGGTTGTCATGGCATCGCTGCTCAGAAAAGGAATGAATAGCTGGTGGTAGCATTTCAAACAATACATTTAATGACTAGAAAACAAGAACTGAATGTTATAGCAAGGAGCATTTTATTAATATATAAAATAGATTACCAGTTATATTTCACAAACCAGCTCTATTTCACAATGATGAAGGAAAACCAGCGGTGTAAGCCATTAATAAGATCAATGGCAGGGGGGCTGGAACTAGGCAATTTTTAGGGTCTGTTCCAACCCAAACCAATCTATGATTCTACGAATAATTCATACAAATATGTAGAGGACTGCTTAACTGGCTATATTTACTGAGTCTTGAATTGAATGGCACACCTCAGTAGTGCTCTGAACAAACTCACAGTGTCATCTTCTGTGCTGTAATAAATTTTTAAAAACATTTATTTAGTTGGTTAAAAACGCACGTTTCAAAAGCCAGGGCGAATGTGTTCATACTGAAATAGTTCTGGGGTTTAATAGCTTTTTCACCTTTTTTTATCTGTTTGACATCCGACTGCTGAGAAAAGCAGAGAGACTTCTGAAAGCCATTTACCAAGTTGACTCTGGTTCTCATGCAGGGCCACCTTGGATTTCGCTCTTTGTAGGCAATATTTGGCAGAAAAGTGAATGGGCCAAGATGTTTCCTCAGTCTCTCTCAAAAATAGAAAATGTTCTTCCGCTCATTCAAGGTCAGCTTGGCCTCCTCTGAAGATGACTTTTAGCTGACATAGATCATTTGATGTGTCTGTTCTCATGGTATGGAGCACCCTGAAGCTGGGTCTGGCAGACTGCTGAAGAAGTTTGCTTTTGGTTCATGCGTTTTCTTTATGAGGTCCTTAGTTCCTAAGGAGAGGACTAGAATTACAGCTTGCAGCTGCCATGAGTCTTTAAAAACAGGTAGAATAGTGCACATTATATAGGAGAACTGGGAAGTGGGGAGGGAACCTTTGGCAGATAGTACTAAAATTCACTAACCAGAATTGGTCTGTTCAAGGATGAACCAGGGATATTTCTTTTTACTACAAGGCTGTTTGTGCAGGTTGATCTTACACAGTAATTCATGGGGAGGCAGCAACACTTCTATCACACAACTATCCAACACAGAATCAGGGCCAGTGCTCTTTTTAATACGCATCTTGATTAACTTTCTCATTTCAGTGGTTGAAGTAAGGCTGATTATAGGCATTAGTGATTTTTATTACACTTGGTGTGAAATGGAGCTTAAACAGCAGAAGCAGACATATAATTAAAATCTTGATACCTACTAATTTTGAGCTGTAAGGCAACTACTCTTATTTTCAGACAAATGATGGAAGGAAATCAAGAGTGGTTTTTTTCAGCTGTTTGTGTTCTTAATTTCTTGTTAGTATGAAAGGAAGATGTGGAGAATGTCAGTCAAAATAATAAAGAGTACAGATCTGAAGTGCATTTTTCCAAAAACCTACATAAAATCTAACTGTGCACGTAACACAATTATATTTTGCTCTTGAACAAGTAAAAGTTCTTGGCAGGGTCTTGATGTTGGTCTTTTAAATCCCATATGTTTAATGATCTGTTACGGGCTGATCTGAAGGACATCATTATCTTTTTGCTGATTTTGATTAAGCCCTTAAAATATAAAAAAAAACATAGACTCTTACATTGATGGAAACATTGCCCAATAAGAAATTGAAATCACCTGGCATGGGTTCCCAGGTGTTTCTGAATTAAATTCTCTGAAGGGAAGTGGCTTTAAACTTCCTCCTTGGTTGCCTTTTTCTACCGTCAGAAACTGTGCATATATGCATTCTAAACTGGGTTCTGGGGGGATTTTGTTATTGCTGGGTTTTGTTTTATTTTGACATAAGGAAAGAAAAACTCAGCAGTTGCAATGGTTGTCTTCATGTTGAGCTGCCTAAGGTCCAGAAGATGGTGATGGAAGACAGAGACAATAGGTCCTACCTCTAGTTCTAATTTTGCTTCTAAACTTAGAGCTACAGCAGGGAATTCTTTAGGCTGATGCTTCACTGCTTAATCAAAGCAGTCTTCTGAAGCATCCTTAAAAAGCTGCCGACTGGACTTGCATTTAATTTCTTAATAGCAAAAGGTGCTTGCTAAAGAACAGATGAGAAATTAGTAGATAATGAACGTAAGAATATTTATATTTTTGAAAAAAATGCATTTTCCACCACATATTAAGACACAAATACATTTGTGCTGCTTTCACATGCAGCAGAGAGAATTGTGTTTTCTGCAGCATAAGAGCAAGGTAATCAATACCAGAACCAGTTAATCTTGGAGTGTTCTCAGCTTCTCATTGGAGATCTCATCACCCTGTGGCTCCCATAGGTTTCTGGCTTCGTTTTTTAATCTTTCTTTTGTTTTGGTCTGATTTTTAAGCAAACCTGTTCATACAATACATAGGGCTGTAACTCGGCAGGTGGTATTGCTGCTAGGAATTTGATTCTTGAGTTACTTCCACTATGTCGCAAATTAGTGAGTTGCTGCCCTTTCCTCTCCCACCCCCTTTGATAGCAGAAGAGCTTGGGATGGCTCAGGAACTAGCTACAGCGACTGCTCATGGTTACTGCCCAGTTACAGAATAAGTTAAAAAAAATGCTTCTTCTGCCATTGCACACCCCACAGAGATCATATGTTTGGAGGTACTGCTGCTCACCGTGACCAGAAGTGCCTTTTCACTTTATTCACTTGCTGTGAACTTTGCATATTTAGTAAGAAAATGCAAGATGATGAGTGTACATTCTCTAGGGCTTTAAAGCTTTTCTGTATGTATGAAGAGGAAAATACGTCCTGGTTTTGTTTTTCTTGTTGTTGTTGTTGTTGACAACTTTTCTGGCTATTTTAAAGTTGCAGCAATTTCTTACTTTATTCTATGAAGTGTTTTACACTGACTGACTTGGAACATATGCACAGACTGAATCACAGGATGGGAGCCACTTGTGGGTGTGTTTGAGGATCTAGCCCAGTCTCCCTTTGTTCATTGCCTATTCTTGGATGTGCATTTCAAGATGCTGGGAGAAATCAAATTATTGTTCGGTCAGTTCAGTATGTTGCATGATAGGACCCCATGCTGTGACTTTGCCCCTGCAAGCACACCTCCTTATCAGATAACTCACATGCAAACGACCTGACTGAGTAGTTGAAGAATCCATCTGTACTCAGGAGGATAAAAAAAGCAACTGGAAGCCGTGCTGGGATGAGTTGGATGTGCTCTGTCTGTGCATGCAGCATGCCTAGGGGCTTCCATCAAAGGGCTGCCTGCAGTCAGGCCAAGGGTCTCCTCGTGCACGTGTGTGAGCAAAGCCTCTCCAGCATGGCACAAGTGCTTGCAGTGCTGAGTGGTGCAGAGGGAGGGGACGTCAGGGCTATGGCTCCCACTGCAGTACAAAAGCAGATTGAACAGATGCTTCCTTTAGACTTGACCCCTTCTGGAAGTTTGGAGCAAGAATTAATTTTTGGCTGGGGAAAAAATAAGAGGTTGTTTCCCACTTATTGTCTGAGAAATTCAGAGAAGAGAAAGAGGGTGGGAACAGAGGAAGAGGAAGGGAAAGACATTGCTATAATCACACGGAGTTTTGTTTATCTATATGTATTTATATCTATATACTATAATTTTAAACCTTTTGGACTATGTTTACTAAAATACACGATTTCCTTGATCTACAGAAAAATTGCCAAGAAGACTAGCACTGGCAGGTAATGTTCCTCAGTGGTTTTAACGTGGGAGGAGGACACAGAGGGAGAGGACAGGTCAGGACATGACTGTTCAGCAACTGACTGAGCTCCTGCACTGAGGTCTGTTTGCTTGTGCAGCAGTCCATAGCTTTCTGGGGAAGGCTGGTCTTGCTGCACGGATGAATGATACAGAGTACTTACATAGAGATAAGGCCAGGGCCCTGTCCCCCACTTTTGCCTGAGGAGGGGAGCGCTTTCTGGGTAATAACCTCCCTGTCCTGGTGTTGGCCGTGGAGAAGGCACCTGGGTGGCGCAGGCTCTTGCTGCTGAACAGCTGGTCTGCTGCCAGAGGCCAGCATGTCTGGGGACAGAGGGCTGGGTGAATTGTCCTGGCAGCCCCATATGCTCCCAGGTGAGGGTCTGTGTTCAGCCACATGCCCCCCTGGGTACAAATGTCACTGCAGCAATGGCTGCAGAGAACATGTCAGACTTTTGTGCCTGCAGGCTGGAGGGCATTGCTGATTCTTTAGATGGCAGGTTTTCCACTTCTGGGTATTTTCTTTATATCAGACCCTCGCCAAGTTTTACAGGAGTAAATCTCAGCCAACTTGTCTGCACGAGGCATAGCTAAATTTGAGGCTGGAATGAGGGCCACTTACTCAGCGCAGGCAAGGACCATGTTGCTGTAAGAGAGATGTCAGACTCCTAAGAGCAGCACAGAGGAGGAAACTGGGGGGGGCGCCGAAGCACAGCGACCTCCTAAGAACAGACAAAGCACGGTGAAGCAACAAAGGCTTTCGACTGAAAGCAAATGCCAAAAGGAACATTGTTCTGGGTGCATGGGCTGTGGCCAGTGTTCCTGGAGGGAATGCTGTACAGTGCAGTGGGACACGGTGCTCCTGCAGGCCTGGCCCTTCCCCTCCACAGGAGGCATGTGGTAGGCATGCTCGTGTTAATTCTTAGTAATGTGTGGCTCAGTGTTTTAGATTTTTTTATATTGCTTTCAGGGCTGATATTAATTCTTACTGCTATAAACAGCTGATTGTTTTATAATGGCTAAAACACGTTAGTGGAGAAAATGAGGAATTAATTAGAATTTTATTAGGTCCTGGGATGTGTATTCTTGTTTCTTTTTCCACTCCATTCCACAGAACTGGATAACCTTCAAAAATAATTTCATTTTTGATTTTCCTTCCTTGTTTTTTATTCTCCATCTTCATTTTTATTATCCCTTTTATTCTCTCTTTTAATTAATTTTATTTTTTGACTTCAGAAGTAAATTAAAGGCATGCAGAGAAAGGCACTGTTTCCCTGAATGCAAGCACCATCTAAACACTAACTCTGGGCTGCTGTTCTAAACCTGTTGGGCATGCAAAAAATGGTTGCTTAAGGGCCTGGGCTTGATTTTGGTTAAAAAAAAAAAGGTCTGCATCTCTAATATAGTGGCACCTGTCTCATTCTCCCTACTGGCTTGGGGAGACCTGCCAATTGCAAAATCACAGGAATACAATTAGTCCTGTCATCAGCCAGTGGGACACAACAAGCCAGCTCCCTGACAAGAACTGCTAGTCTTACCTGTGTGTCCTGCTACTGTTCAGCCTGTTCCACACAAAGGAGAGAGGAAGGCCAGTCCTGCAGTGCTCCCTTTTACTCACTCTGGTTTGCTGGCACAGAGGAAGCAAGTTACATGGTTCTGGCTCTCTGAAGAGTACCGCATACAAACACTGTCCTTTTTTTTTTGAGTGAGAGCAGGTGTTTCGCATGGGCAGGTTTTGTTGTCCTTGAGGGTTTTATGGGCCACTATAAAGCCAGAGTGGTCAATCTCTTTGAATGAGGCTGGAAGACTGTATGCTAGACTGTAATGAACAGAGGAAGAAATCCTTTGTGGGGATGGTGCAGGGGGACCTGCAATCATGCCATTTCCAGCTGAGTGGCAAGACAGCTATGCCAGCCTGGGATGGGATTAACTGGGTGCATTAGTTTCAGACTATGTATCTTGCCTTCTGGTCAGACTCAGGCAGATAACTTTATTCTCAATAGCAAATTGAATTTCTGTTTGTTTAAACAAAGTCATGTTATGGCTTCTCTGTGGATGCTTGCAAATATCCCTCTTTGGCAAATCAGTCTTTCCCAGTGGGTGCAAGAGGAATAAGCTCCTGGGTATGAGGAATATATTTTGCTCTTTGACATTTCCGCTTGTTCCATGAGTGACTAGACCTTCCATCTGTGGAACTTAGTTGCGTTATCACAGCTATTTCCAGCAGGTGGCAGATGATAATCACACTAGTAACCCAATCTGGGTACAAATGATGTGTTTTCCAGGCTGTTTATTCAGATATTGACTTAGATCTACACATTATCTAGTGGCTATAAATATGTTTCCAAAAGCAATAAAATAAGATTGTGTAATTGGAGCCCATTAGTAGTTACCCATGATAATATGTAATTAAATACTTGGGTATCAAGTGTGGTATGATTTTTATTTTTAAATTCAGCTTTGATTTTTTTAATCTCCCAGATCAGAGAAAATGCTTCTGTTCCAAAAACCTCCAAATAACCATCTGGCTAATTGTGTTTCATGGTGTAAGATTATCTTTGCTCATCAGCTATGGTGGGATAAAGCTCCTCCATGTAGTCATGACTGGATAATGAACTGATGCTTTAAAGAATTATGTATTAAAATATAGTGACAAATGGTTCTATATTGCCTTTCCTATGTAGCCTCTCACTGGCAGAATTGCTCTGCCTGAGTGGTACTACTGACTGAAGGAGGTTTTTTTTCAGATTAGCAGTCCTTAATGAGGAGCAGATTTTGCTCCTTTTGCTCTTCTTAGTAGTCACTCACACACATGAGTAATCCCAGTGTGTTCAATGGGAGCTATTCACCACACAGAGAGAGGGTGGCATTTGCAAGTTGACCTTCCAGCATTGGCTTCAATGGGGTATTTGAGCAAATGGAAGACCACAGGACCTGACCCATACGAAACGCGTGACTACATGGAAAAGTCAGTTCAAGGTTTACAGCAGCACGTGGGATAGCTGTGCACCACAGCTGGTGGGTGAATTATGCAAAGCTTCACGAAGTCAATGTAAACTTCATAGCATCTGCCTTACAGGTCTTGCTTATAGCACCAAACTGGAACATATCTCGGAGGCAGAGAAGTGTTTGCTTTATGTGTGTTTCGGGGAGGATGTCGGTAGTATAATCCCAATGGCTTTCCTCTGGGTGGCTATACAATCCCTGGGGTGGATAAGAGGGAGAAGATAGGGTAAAAGCTCTCCTTGCAGTCCCCTCAAAAGAGATACTACTGGTGCTGCCAAACTGAGGGGGGGGGTGAAATGGAGTCCCATTTTGTCAAATTAATTCTCATAAAGAACAGAGAAGACTGCAGATGAGCTGATGACATAAAAGGAAAGGAGACATGAAAATGATGATTATGGGTGCCAATATGCAATGACTTGTGAAATATGGTTGTTTATATGCCTGTTTGTATAACCATATATTTATTGTAAACAGAAGTACTCAGTATTTTTAAAACAGTAGAATGTCCTACTGCTGTTTAGTTTTTCTTTCTCCGTATTATTTGCTGTTTTCACCTAGCAGTTTCACAAAAGGTTAATGTGGAAGAAATATGAATAGATGCATACTTTTTAAACTGCAGAAACATTCACCGTATTTCATTATTGTACATAGTCACTGGGGTTTTTAGTTTGTTTTTATTTTTTTTTTCTGTAAGATCTTAATTCAGCTTTATTACATTATAATCTTTTATGGAAGGATAAACGGATTTGTTCCTTAATAGGAAAGCAAGGTTTATAGGCTCAAGTAAAGCAGATATGGCCCAGAACACAAGGCTTTTGCAAGTTTAACCAGAAAATATTTCATGTTGGTAAACTTCACTGGAATCCTGAACGTTCTATGCTTGCTGCTGAAATGACTCGGATTTTAATACAGACACATATTTTAGGAGAAAGCTAGACTGACAGATTTTTAGAAGTGATGAACAAGAATTAAAAGAGAAAAAAAAAATTGAAAAAACATATACCATGAAAGTTAGTTGTATTGTCTTGGCTATTGTAACAACCAGTTCTTACTGGGCCCTTTTTCCTGTAATTAAAGCCGTTTTTCTTTCCCCCCTTCTGGCCTCTTCCTGGCCCAGTGTTCCAGCAACAAGCAGCAAAAATGTGGGATTTTTTGAAAAGGCAGCTAGTAAGAAAAACAGGTAGACACGCTTTACTTCCTGTACTCAGGGGTCACAGGGGAGATCTTTGCTTTCTTTAGGTGTAGTAACTGCAATGCAATCCCTGGTTTTCCTGATTCTGATGCATAGATCTATTTTTATCCAGTGTGTGAGTGTGCCATACATGTAAATATACTGGTACATACATAGAGTTCAGTAACAGCCACCTCAGTAGTATCTGCTCTCTCCCATGTTTCTCCTTCAATTAAACTTGGTCACTTCTGTATTATTGTGAAATCCGTGCTTTCTTGTCACTATTGCTGACATTTTGCTAATTAAAGGTTTTTCTTGTCATCACTTTCTTTTCTTCTTTTATTTAATGTAATGGCCAGAGTGTCTTTCTGCCAGACCAATCATGCAATTTCACTACTGTTTCATCATTCCTCTGTAGCTACCTCAGATGCAAACTCTTAGCCTAGAGGGACACAGGTAATCACAGACTCAGTCCTAATTTCCTACTTGCATAGTATATTTCTGCCATATCTTACTATGCATGGAGACTGAAGGAAGGACTGCAGCCTTCTCCTGACCAGTTGGTTGGTTCTAGGACTTGAGGTGCAAAAATAACCCAGCTACTCCTGTTATCTTACTGTGAGAGGTATCACTGCAGAGTCTGAATTTACTGCTCAGACAGAGAATAGGATGCTGAGGCTCTAACAAAGACATCTTTGTTTCTTCACTCACTTTACTGGGGATAAATGTTTATTGGGTCACCCCAGTCAGTGTAGTCATCATATCATGCTGCATCTCTATATGGATAGTAGCTGCCTTTAGGCCTGGTACAGATATTATTAGTTAAAACTGTCTAAGTCTTCCTAGAATTCAATTACAATATCTTGCTCAGTCATCAGATCATAGCCTTGCTTTTTATAACAGTGATATTTCCTTAGATTTGTCTTAAATATGTTGTTCCTTCATATAAATATAGGTAGCAGCTTTGTGCTACCCTGGAGATAGAAGGTTCATATTTTGTTAGTTTCTTGCATAATGCAAAAGGAGATTAGAGAGCTTCTTATATTCTGTTTCCTCCCAAGAGAAAGCTATCATGTAGATCAAGAGAGGAAATTATTTCCTTGCTTGGCACAAATGAGTCACAGAAAATGACCTTCTTTGTAGTCTAATTTAGATTCAAGAATCCTCTGAAGAGCTGATAATATAAACCCATATGGCTTGGATGAAGAAAGTTGGGAAAGACATTGTCACTAACAGACTCATCCACATCTTAAAAAGCAGTATTTCACCTTGCCTAGATTTTTTTGATCAGACTGCTGCAGCTGCAAACCTCATGTTGCCTGCACATGTTATGTGTAGTATGCACATACATATGTGATGCTGCTGCTGAGGTTTCATTTCAGCAATGGAGAAATTGAAAAAGCAGCACACACTCTTTGGCTGTTTTTAACACTGTGTTTAACATCTTTAAAAATACATATTTACGTGAATTTTGAAACAGTACTTGCATTTACATTGTTGGACTGTATAACATTTGGAGACATGTTTATTACAGAGGAAGCAACAAGCTTTCAGCTGTATATCAAGAAAACAAGATCCGACAGAAAATAAACTAGCACACTGATACACAAAAACACTGACAAAGAGCTTCAGCAGAAAAGATCTGGTGGGAAACCAGAAGCATAGCTGGACAGCACAGAGAGCTGCAAGCAACCATTTATAGATTTTCATGTGAGGAATCTGAATTTATTCCATGGCGAAAAGTCTAAGAAGGTAACAGCTTTTTTCCCCTATTTTTTCTTGCTGTACATTGGTTTTTCATTTACTAATTTTTTTGTGTGTTTTGATGTTTTTAAATGTTGGTCTGTTCCAGTTGTTGCTAATGGGTTCTGTAGGCATCTTAGTCATTTCTCTTAGGCTTAAGTGCGAAAGTTGGTCGTGCTTCACTACATCTTACAGAAAAGGCTGGGTTTATAGTTAAATTTTGCCACAGCTTTCCTGGACATATCTGTGCTCTTGGCAAAGCTAGGCCATCCTGAAAAATAGCCTGGAAGTGTAGCCATGGGCAGGTATGCATTGCTAAAGCTGCCTAGCATGCCACTGTGCCCTAACCACACCTTTGGACTGGGATGCTTTCTGGTCAAGTTGCTTATGATCGTGGGGAAAGAATTTCCAAGTGACATGGCTTACGGGCCTCTTGTTTTTCATAATATACAAATGGGAGTCATGACAGTGTATTTTTTTTTTACCCAACAAATTTGTTGTGAGCACCAGCGTCAGCACAGGGAGAGGTTGCAAGCAACCCCTGAGGTTAGGGTGTGGGAGAAAACCAGCACCTTAGATTACAAGGTGTATTTATGCCGGGTCAAATGACATTGGATTTGAGGTAGTGGGCTTTGACTTCAAAATTGGGTGCACATAAAGGGGTGGGGAATTTACGTATAGCTTGATTTTTGTGAACATATAATGACTGTATTATAGTTATATATATTCTTTCATTTCCTGGGCATAAAGGACATAGATAGAAGTGCCATGGCTGTCTGAAAAGAACACAATAGCGAATTGGGAAGGATACTCTGTTCAGTATCTGCTGAGAGCAACTCTTATAGCAGCAAATGCTGGGAAGAGAATTGAAAAATTGATTTTTTTAAATGGCAATTTTGGGGTCAACCTTCTGCAGATAAGAAAAGCCTCCAACAGGGAAATGAGGCCAGCTGAAGTCCTTATGTAGCTAAGGCAAACACAGAAGTAAAATATTTTATCTGAGATATCACTAATATTCAGAGCATGGAAGCAGATTTCTCCCCGATGTTGAGGAAGATTTATAAGGATCCTAAGCATAGGATGCATTTACCTTTCCTTATAGCTAAACATTATCCACTTGCTTATAGCTGTAATTCTTTGTTTGTGCTTGTGTACAGCACTGTGTGTAACAGTTGCTGGCCATTTTTCCTCAGTGAGATGGCCCAGTGGGCTTGTATTTATTTTGTTCCAATATGTTCAAGGTGAGTGCATGTGTGGTGAAGGAACAAAAGCAACAGACTTTGTATATTTATTTTTATATCAGAGCATGTACGGAGTGCTAAAACAGATGTGTGTACCCCAAAATTGTTTGTCACATCCAGCATCTGAGAGGCAACATCAGGTTAGCCAGTCTGAGATAATGCCCTTCTTAAAATGTGGGCTCTCTGATCAGCATGCTTGTAGTTTCTGTTCAGACCGCTGCTTGTGTTGCCTCTTGTCCAGCTGGAAGGTGAGACAAAAATAGGAGAATCCAAAGTATTTAGACAGGTGAAATTTGGATTATGGTGCAGAAAATGCTAAGGTTATTAGGGCAGGAATCACTGAAAGTATCCTGGGGGATGCAAAAGACCAGCAGGCCGAGGAGCTGAAGTGTTTCAGTGAGCTGGGAGCATTATGGAAGGAAAGATGGCACATGGTGGCATGGGTGTAATGAGGTTACAGAGGACATTGGGCATATTACAGCGAGGAAGAAGGAATTACAGCATGGATGTTCGTAAATGGAAGCCTGTACTTTATAAAATCTCTTTAGAGTCCTGTGCTATAGAAGTATTTTTATCAAATTACATATGTCACTTGGCTATGCAGAAAAGGAACCACAGTAAATAAGGCAGCTCCTTAAGATAACTCACTGCTTCCTTTTTTGGCTGTGGGCTTGCCAGTTTCCTTCAGTTAGGCCCATACCTGTGTGGGAAAACTCAGATGCTTTCCTACAAGCTGACTTCCTCTGCTATTGTAGTTCCTTCCCAACTTTTCATTTGCTCTTCCATGTTTCAATATCTCTCCTTTTACCTTTTTTTTTTTTTTGGTAATAAAGGGCATTTATTATGTGTTGTACCTTCCATGATTCAAGCAGTGATGGACTGCTCAACTGTATTTACTGGGCTTACCTGCAGAACTTCTTCAGTACAGACTTCATACTGTGTGTGACTGATTTGCCTTCTGATTTCTTGCTGTCCTTCATTATTAGCTTCTTAATATATGTACAGATATTCTTCAGTGTGTTTGCCTTTCTCTCACTCCTGAAATTAGAGTTAGAATGGGAATGTATTTAATTTTTTTTTTTTTTTTTTTGTTTACAGGCTTGAGAAAGAGCATTTTGTTATGCTTCTCAGACTTGCTGGACTGTGATGTGGCTGGGCTGTTCTGCATAGGGATGTTCCAAGCCTCTTTAGGGGGATTGTGACTGCACCAAAAGTAATTTGATTTTTTAGTTTTTGAAATAATGTAATCTGTAAACCTCCACTGAACTTAGTGCTCTGCTTTTGCCAGATCTTTAGGGAAGACGTATTTCAATTACTGACTTTACAAGACCCAAAGTTTGGCACTGAACACTGACACAGGTCCTATTTCTTGCTGTTTAATGTGTAATCATGCAAGTCTGAAATTTGAATTCCCTGCCCTCCCTGTGCAATCAGGTAGAGCCAGCTTTGCCGCTGATCAAATGGAATCAGGAGACAGACTGGCCTGCTCCCAGCGCCCAAACGGGTTTGTTTATTTAATACGGGACTTCTTTTCCTCACTAATGAATGGCTTTCAACCTGGGGCATCGCTAGTGCCCTCTCTTTATGGCTGTGTGGGAAAGAGGACTTGCACATCCCTCCCTCTCGCCATGACGCTAACGGCTGCTGCTCCCGGCGGCTGGTCCGGGCCGGCCTTGGAGAGAGGCCACGCAGTTAGTCAGCCCTCGCCCTCCCCGCGCTGCCCGCTGGGGGTCCCGGCGGCTCCGGGAGCAGCGGCCGGGCCGGGCTGCGGCGGGGCCGGGCTGCGGGGGGGCCGCGCTCCAGCTGTTACCGCGCTCCGCGCTGCCCCCCGCTCGCTCCCCCCGCCCCCGGCGGGCAGCGGGCCA